>RJWH01003310.1:0-163214 GCA_004363575.1 Solenodon paradoxus | reverse complement strand
CCAAGCTGTACGACAACCACCTGGGCAAGTCCAACAACTTCCAGAAGCCCCGCAACGTCAAGGGGAAGCCGGAGGCCCACTTCTCCCTGGTGCACTATGCCGGCACCGTGGACTACAACATCCTGGGCTGGCTGCAGAAGAACAAAGACCCCCTCAACGAGACGGTGGTGGGCTTGTACCAGAAGTCCTCCCTCAAGCTCATGGCCACACTCTTCTCCTCTTATGCTTCCGCCGATTCCGGTAAGAGGGCAGCTCCTGCACTGGGCCAGAGGGCTCCTGGAGGTGCGAGGGGCCAGGGGTCTGCTGCTTCCAAGCCCGTGACTCTAGAAGCAGAAGGGAGCTGGCGAGCCATGGGATGAGTCAGGAGCTCTCATAACTGTCCATCTGCACCCCTTCTAGAAAGTGCCGTTTCCACTTTGTGCTTGGTTATTGGTGCGCATGTCATTGTCCTCTCAAGACAGTGAGCAACTGGCAATACTGAGAGTGGACATGGATTCTGGTCCCAGGCCCAGCAGAGAGCTGAATGCAGGAGGTCTCGGTAAATTAGAGCATCAATGAATCTATGGAAGCACGTGAGCTCCAGTTCAAAGGCGGGGAGATGAGAGTGAAGTACGATAGAAAAGCAGACAGTGGAAAGATTTCAGAATGAAGGAGGGGTGGCAGATGGGAGAAGAGCATGGCTGCTCTGAGATAGCACTGGGGATGCACCTTACATTTCATCTCACCAATTTTGCATCTTACGAGGCAGTCACTGTCTTCATGGAAAAGCTGAGATTTGGAGAACAGCTTGCCCAGTCACAGCACATGTGAGCGGCAGAGCCCTGCCCCTGCCCCGTGGCACTGCCATCGTCGAGCTTTGCTCATCGTTCCTTCTCTTGGTTTCAGGGGATAGTGGTAAAGGCAAAGGAGGCAAGAAAAAGGGCTCATCCTTTCAGACTGTCTCAGCCCTCCACCGGGTAAGAAGGGCCCAGAGAAGCCAGTGGAACAGGCTTAGCCCAGTCCTTCAGCTGCACCAGCCAACCTGATGCTGAATTTGAGGAGGAAAGCAGCTAGAGCTACCTGGTCATTTTGGGCATGTAAATGCTACACAAGTCTGAACTCATGTCATAAACTGTATGCCAAGTCCCCGTCCCTCTGAGGGTTCTGGTGATAGGCTATCTGGGGCCCTGGGCTCAGAAGCAAAATGGGATGGTCCCTGTAGCTGCTGACTCCCCACTCATTCATCCCAGGAGAATCTGAACAAGCTGATGACCAACCTGAAGACCACGCACCCTCACTTTGTGCGCTGCATCATCCCCAATGAGCGGAAAGCTCCAGGTGAGCCATGCAGGATGCTCTAGTCTGCGGAGGCAACTGCATCCCCTTGTCCTGAGGCTAACCCCTCCCTCCCTCCTGCGCAGGGGTGATGGACAACCCCCTGGTCATGCACCAGCTGCGCTGCAACGGCGTGCTGGAGGGCATCCGCATCTGCAGGAAGGGCTTCCCCAACCGCATCCTCTACGGGGACTTTCGGCAGAGGTGGGTACGGGGCGCCCCAGAGTGCAGGGAAGAGTGGGGAGCTGGGAGGCCTTGGAGGAAGAAAGTCTGCTAGTGGCCCCCAAACTGTGGACAGAGCAGATCAGCACAGGACATGGTGACTCTGGTCTCCTCTCCCAGGTACCGCATCCTGAACCCGGCGGCCATCCCCGAGGGCCAGTTCATCGACAGCAGGAAAGGGGCCGAGAAGCTGCTGGGCTCCCTGGATATCGACCACAACCAGTACAAGTTCGGTCACACCAAGGTGTGTCTGGAGCCCCATGGGGTAGAGTTGCAGGATGTGTGGTCATGCTGTGGAGCAGCTGGGAGTTTGGAAAGCAGACCCTAGATTCCTGGTTTCTCGGATTGACACAAGGGCCGGAACCCAGGGTTCCTTCCACTGCTTTTTCACATTTCACTCTCAGGTCTAGTATGTGCAGGTGATGGGTCCCTGGGATCTCAGTCAGGGTCTCCACCATCTTCCTTCACCCTGGATACCTTTCTCTGCTGCTGCAACCGCAGTGCCCTTGGCTCTACCCCTTGCCCGCAGGTGTTCTTCAAGGCAGGGCTGCTGGGGTTGCTGGAGGAGATGCGGGACGAGAGGCTGGGTCGCATCATCACGCGCATCCAGGCGCAGTCCCGGGGCCAGCTCATGCGCATTGAGTTCAAGAAGATCGTGGAGCGCAGGTGAGGCCCAGGAGAGACCGAGAGGGGCTCCCAGAGATGTAAGAGGCAGACAAGCAGTGCCAACTAGTGTGGGTCTAGTGACGTACATTCCGATCCTGGCTCCACCACTTACCAGTTACCCTGAGCTAGTGACCTTACCACTTCAGGGCTCATTTTTGAATTTTTTTTAAAAAAGGAAATTCTTCATAGGAAAATGCAAATCAAGACTCTGAGGAGGTACCATTTTAAAAAACTAAATTGACAAAAACCAAGAAGTTTAACACTCTGCTTATAGGTGTACAAATGAGAGTAATCTCTTTGGAAAACAACTTATCATTCTCTTTTAAAGATGAACTATTGCATCCCTTTCAATTCCATCTGGTGCACATTTCCACAGAGAAACCCCTGCATGTGAACACCACGAGGTGAAAAAGAATCTTCATAGCAGCACAAGTCAAAATAGCAAAGGTTCAAGATCTAGACACTACCCCAAATTTCCATCCACAGGGGATTGTGTCAGATAGCTGTTCAGTGGAATATTATAAAGTAGTGGAAAGAGGGAATTGCAACTTTATGGTACAATATAATGAGCCTTAAAGGCAAATTGTTGAGGGCGCACCCTCGTGGCCTAGTGGTCTAATAGACAATGGGAGTGGTCCCATATACATCCCAAAGTCATGGGGTCAAGACCTAGGACCAGGTGAAATAACCAATACGAACAACTAAATAAAAATAAAGTGCTTCTTCCTCCTCTCTCTTCTTGCCTGCCTGCTTGCCCTCATTCCTACCTGCCCCTTTCCTTTAAAACGAAGAAAAAAGCATACTGCTGTGTAAACAAAAGTCACAGAAGAAAGTTTATAATGTGACGCAATTTTTATAAAGCTCAGAAATAATAACTTAAAAAAAAAAACAGTATATTCCCTAAAGCTATGTATGTAAAGTCATGTGTCACTTAACGACAGGAATCCTGGGAAATGCATCACTGGGTGATTTTGTCATTATGCAAATGTCATCGAGTGTAAATTACATCACCCTAGACGATATAACCTACTGCACACCTAGGCTGTATTGCATAACCTATTGGAAACACTGTTGTGTGTGCGGCCCATTGTTGACCAGAAAGAAGCATGTCTCTATGGTTATTGTGTTTTTTGGAAAGGTTAGGAAAAAGCCCCACAAGATTCTGGGTAGTGGCTGCTTCTGGTGGGAGGACTAGGAATGGAAATGGAGAAGAGCACACAGTCATCATGGCAATGCTCGAGTTCTTCCTTGGGTGATAAGGTCATAAATAGTCATTTTGTTTCATACTCCATTATTTATATAGATAACAGATATTCTAAAATATTTATTTTTTTACATTTGAGGTCTTATAAGAACAAAACACTGAACATGGTAGACACTTTATAGGTGGAAACTTCCATTGTTATTACTACCCCAATAGAAATGATATAAACGAACCTTTCATTGAGCTGATCCATTAATAAACATGCTTTGAGTGATCCCATATTCAGTGTGGCAGTGTTGGAGGAGGCTAGCATAACAAAGCTTTAAGAAAGGATTCCTACTCTCAGATGTTTACACATTTGTTTGCATGATCTGGAAGTTAAGTGCATTTGATCCTGTGATTGGAAAGTATTCTTTCTTAGTGCCCCTCTCTGCCTCCATGTTTTCTTGCCAGGGATGCCTTGCTGGTAATCCAGTGGAACATTCGGGCCTTCATGGGGGTCAAGAACTGGCCCTGGATGAAGCTCTACTTTAAGATCAAGCCACTGCTGAAGAGCGCAGAGACAGAGAAGGAGATGGCCAACATGAAGGAGGAGTTTGGGCGCGTCAAAGAGGCTCTGGAGAAGTCGGAGGCTCGCCGCAAGGAGCTGGAGGAGAAGATGGTGTCTCTGCTGCAGGAGAAGAATGACCTACAGCTCCAAGTGCAGGCGGTGAGTCCACAACATTATCTCTTCTTCTTTCTTCCCCCCTCCCCTGGATTATAGTCCATTTTATCATCAAGGATTCAGGTTTCAGAGCTGTGACTATCTTTCCAACCCTGGATCTCTCTTCTCTTTAATCTCCAACTCTCCTCTTTGTCCTTGCCTCCCAGGAACAAGACAACCTCAATGACGCGGAGGAGCGCTGTGACCAGCTGATCAAGAACAAAATCCAGCTGGAGGCCAAGGTGAAGGAGATGACTGAGAGGCTGGAAGATGAGGAGGAGATGAATGCTGAACTCACCGCCAAGAAGCGCAAGCTAGAAGACGAGTGCTCTGAGCTCAAGAAAGACATTGACGATCTGGAGCTGACACTGGCCAAAGTAGAGAAGGAGAAGCACGCGACAGAGAACAAGGTGAGGCAGCCCCTGCTGGCTCCAGCCCAGGTCACTGCAGGATTCCCAGGTCACACTGACTTTAACCCAGGCCAGGTCACTGACCCTGATAGCAGTATGACCCTTGGCATTGGAGGTCTCTGCGGATGTCTCCGGGCTGGTGATCTCTGATCTAAAGGGAATGGGGTTCTTGGTCGGCAGGTGAAGAACCTGACAGAGGAGATGGCTGGGCTGGATGAGATCATCGCCAAACTGACCAAGGAAAAGAAGGCTCTGCAAGAGGCCCACCAGCAGGCCCTGGATGACCTTCAGGCCGAAGAGGACAAGGTCAACACACTGACCAAAGCCAAGGTCAAGCTGGAGCAGCAGGTGGATGATGTGAGTAAAAAGGCTCCATCTCGCTCAGGTCAGGGTTTTGCAGGCAACACCATGGCCAAAGCTTTCCTGATTCTTCGAACCAACTTCTGTGACCCCTGCCACTGTCACTGCAGTTCTTCACTAGACTGCGCCTCTGGCTCCTTTGTGCCTCAGGGATTTCCCTACAGCTTTGACTTCCAAGGACACTGGACTTTGAGTTTCACAGGAAGCAGAAGGGTAGGCCCTGTGGAGCTCGGCTTTTCTATAATTCCTTCCTTTTCCTCTCTCCCCAGCTGGAGGGCTCCCTGGAGCAGGAGAAGAAGGTGCGCATGGACCTGGAGCGGGCCAAGCGGAAGCTGGAGGGTGACCTGAAGCTCACCCAGGAGAGCATCATGGACCTGGAGAATGACAAGCAGCAGCTGGAAGAAAAGCTAAAGAAGTAGGTGCCTGCTGTGTGGCGGGGAATAAAGGAGGTGTCTGGCCTGAGGATTCGAGCAGTCTGCACTCCCACCCACCATGACTGCCAGGGCCTCGTGGGAAGGAGAAGTTCAATCACAGCCCTCATCTGACCAGGGACTAGCCCCAGAATGCTGAGGCAGAGGAAGGAAGACCACCTGTCGTCTACCCCTTTCTCCTCCAGGAAGGAGTTTGATATTAATCAGCTGAACAGTAAGATTGAAGATGAGCAGGCCCTGGCCCTTCAGCTGCAGAAGAAACTGAAGGAGAATCAGGTGACATTCTTGGGACAGCCAAGGGGGAGCTCAGTGGTCCTGAGGTGGTGGAGGCTACAGGAGGTGCTTAGGTTCCAGACATTATCTAGAACACCAGCAAGCCCCAGAGACCCTGCCAGTGCTGACTCAGAGGCACTTGGGAGCCCTAACCTTACCCCAACAGAGCAATAATGTCTTCTTTCAGCAAGGCTGTTTTGGGAGGGGAATGACAGTTACCAGTAGGGCTCCTCTCTCTGAGCCATGCTCCGCCTCCTGGGTTTTCTGCTCTGCGGCAAATAATAGGGCTCTGTTCTTCTACAACTTTCCTCTGCATGTAACAATGAGAAGGCCCTTCATGAATACCCTTCCATCAGGTGCTCTGTTCACACTCCTCCTGATACGGACCCCGTGTTTGACGTCAAGTCCTACAAACTTGTGCCTCAACTTCTCATCTGTAAAATGGGGCTAATAACCTTTGCCTTATGAAGGACCAGAGGAGATAATCATATGAACCACTTTTTTTCAACCAGGAGGCTCTATATAAATGTTATTTTACCTTAGCCCTCATTAGAAAAGTCAACCAAGCAAGATTTATGTTTGTCTTCCCCAAGGCCCCTCATCCCTCTGCAAGAGAAGATTAAATTAACAGCCTTTGTCTCCCTTGCCTTTCATACATGCTGACTTTTAATGTGCTTTTGGTCCCCTGTTTATCAGAAGAGCCCTGGATGGAGGGAAGGCAGACACTGCCCATTTTATTGCTGCTGAAGCTGCACAGCCAGGTCTGGGCATGGGGACCCCAAGGTCAACTAGCAGCCAATTAATGGGGTCAGGATTTCATCTTCTCATTCTCTGGTTAGACTATAGTACAGATAACCAATCTCCTCTGGGCCTTAAGGGCCCATGACCCAGGCTGCCAGTGACTCATGAACACAATTCCACTCCTCTAATGGCTGCTCAGGAGATGGCTTGCCATCAGCGATAATTTGTCCTCTCATCTTCTTGAGACACCCTTCTGGATTTTCGCCAGAATATTTGGACACCCTCAGGTTTTCTACCCTCAGTCTGAACAACATCTTCGACTCTTGGACCCAGAACAAGAGTACCGATAACCTCACCAGAGCTCGGCAATGGGCAAGCAATTGTACCTTCTCCATCCTGGGAGCAGAGGCATGTGGTTCTCTCTCTCCTGCTCCCAGAACCCAATCATGCACATTCCATCAACACTGCCTGTAACCATGGATGAGGGGGCCCTACTCATCCTCCCTTTGTTCTTGGTTAGTCAGACAACACATCAAAGGGTAGATGGGATATTCTCCCAATTTAGTCGAGGCCAAGCCTAAGGACAGAAAACTGATGTGGGGCATATGAAGAGGAGAGCATCTTGCTACCTCTAACCTGTCCTGGAAGGGAATAATCAATCTGGAACCAAGCCCAGATTTCAATAAGGCAAGACCTGAAGAGTAGGGAGAATGGTGGACTGGACCTTGTTCACTACAGATTGTAAAGGTATTTGTTTGTTTTGAGGCATATTATTGCAAAGGCTTATGAAAGTATAAGCAACTGCTTCCCTGCCTGATGGTTGACAGAGCAGACTTAGCATATCTGTGGAAACATTGAGATTCAGGATCTCATGGGATCTCAGCACTGTCCTTTGAACCCAGATCCTTAGGAGTCAGGGTTGTAGATGCCCACACTGGGTCTGAGATTCTCTCATGACATGTCTTGAAGGTTTAGCTTCATTCAATTTCTTACTGAGGGCTACGCCCTGGTGGCTTAGTGGTTAGGTCTTCTGCCTCTGGCTGGCACAAGCCACATAAATGAATCCTAAGGAACTGGGTTTACACCCCTGGGTCTGGGGAAGATGAATAACTAAATAAAATCATAAATAAAATGCTCTTCCTTCTCTCTCTTCCTGCCTGCCTGCCTACTCACCTTCATTTCCCGCCTGCACCTTTCCTTTAAAAAACAAAATTATATTCCTGGTCTGTGCATTCTAGGACTGATGCCAGTAGCAATGACCCCTTCCCAAGTCATGACAAGTGAAAATACCTATAGATATTGACACCATGCCCAGGGGATACAAACGTTTCCCAGGTTGAGAAACAGTGCTGTACAGCACCTAAGAGCTTGAATCAGGTGTCTTCTAGCACCCAGGGGAGGGGGATCCAGCCCAGGGTCCCAGACTGGGGTCTGAACTCCTGTGTCCCACCCAGGCTCGCATCGAGGAGCTGGAGGAGGAGTTGGAGGCCGAGCGCACAGCCAGGGCCAAGGTGGAGAAGCTGCGTTCAGACCTGTCCCGGGAGCTGGAGGAGATCAGCGAGCGGCTGGAGGAGGCCGGCGGGGCCACGTCCGTGCAGATCGAGATGAACAAGAAGCGCGAGGCTGAGTTCCAGAAGATGCGGCGAGACCTGGAGGAGGCCACGCTGCAGCATGAGGCCACGGCGGCCGCCCTGCGCAAGAAGCACGCGGACAGCGTGGTGGAGCTGGGCGAGCAGATCGACAACCTGCAGCGCGTGAAGCAGAAGCTGGAGAAGGAGAAGAGCGAGTTCAAGCTGGAGCTGGATGATGTCACCTCCAACATGGAGCAGGTCATCAAGGCCAAGGTGGGCGCCGCTCCCCTCTCCTTGCCCCACCTTCCTCTCACCCTCCCTCTTCTGCCAGCTCTCTTCTCTTTCTCAAGTGCCTCACCACCACTTGGTCTTTCTCTCCCTCTCTCCCTTGCCCCTCCCTCACTTTCCACCACCCCTTCCACTACCACTTGATCTCCTCACCCTCCCTCCCATCTTTAATTCATGAGCCCTCTTTAGATTGCAGCCCCCTACTCCCCTCTACCTTACCTTCCTGCCATCAGAGCTCACCCCATCTCAGCCCTCTCTTCCCTCCTCTGGCCCCCCCACACTCACCCTTCCCACCTGTCTTCCTGCTTGAAGGCAAACCAGGAAAAGATGTCCCGAACTCTGGAGGACCAGGCCAATGAGTACCGCGTGAAGCTGGATGAAGCCCAACGCTCCCTCAATGACTTCACCACCCAGCGAGCCAAGCTGCAGACTGAGAATGGTGGGTGCCCATTACCAGCCCAGAGTCTGTCCCAGGGGAGGGCAGCAGCACCCCTTTCCATGCCCACAAACCCTTGTTTCCACCCTCCAGGGGAGCTGTCCCGGCAGCTGGAGGAGAAGGAGGCGCTGATCTCCCAGCTGACCCGGGGGAAGCTCTCCTGCACCCAGCAGATGGAGGATCTCAAACGGCAGCTGGAGGAGGAGGGCAAGGTGAAGGCCACTAAGAGGGCAGCAGGATGGACTCCAGGCAGCCCCAGGAAATGAACCTCAGTGTCAGACATGGAGACTAGAGAGATTCCTCTATAATGGAAGGACCTCCAGTCTAGGTTCTTCTACTCTTTAGCCAAATGACACCTGAAGGTCACTGACTGTCACTCTTCTTATTTGTAAGGGGGTTATTGGGCAAATTGGAAGCTATTCCAAGACACTGAAATTCCACCCCAGCCCTCTCCCTGAATGAGACTGGGGCCTGCTTGACGTTCATAGATATGAAAAGAATCTGGAGAATTGGGGAGGGCATTCCTTCACACCTTCCTGGATGCTGAGCCCACCTGCCGGTGCCCGCCTCTCCCCAGGCAAAGAACGCCCTGGCCCATGCACTGCAGTCGGCCCGGCATGACTGCGACCTGCTGCGGGAGCAGTATGAGGAGGAGACGGAGGCCAAGGCTGAGCTGCAGCGCGTCCTGTCCAAGGCCAACTCAGAAGTGGCCCAGTGGAGGACCAAGTATGAGACGGATGCCATCCAGAGGACCGAGGAGCTTGAGGAGGCCAAGTGAGTCCCAGCGGCCACCTACCAGGATTCTAAGAGACAGTAGCAAGAGGACCTGGGGTGGGGCCAGGCAGAGCGAGCACAGGAAGGAGACTTGAGGCGGGAGAGATGAGTGGGAGAAACTTGGAGAGCAACAGAAGTGCTTAAAGCCTGGATCCTGCACCCGCTCTGTGTGAACTTCACTGGCCCTGACTTTCTTCCTGTGACAGGCGAGCTTTTGGCCCGGGTTATACCTGATGCTCACGTATAAGACGAGCAAAAAGCTTGTTGGTCAGAGGAGCTACCATCGATCAGCCTGGATGCTGGGGGCGGAGGGTCTGCCCCAGAACGTTGCGTGCAGGAAAGGGACTCTGCTCTAGGCACCTTGGCTACATGAGGCCGGTGTCCCAGGGCCTAAAGAAGCTGTGGGGAAGGGTGGGTCCTCCTTGACCGGCACTCAGCGGAGAAGATGGTCCCAAGAAGCCCTGTCCCCAAGTAGAGTAACACACACATACACCAACCCCCCGTACAGGAAGAAGCTGGCCCAGCGGCTGCAGGACGCAGAGGAGGCCGTGGAGGCCGTCAATGCCAAGTGCTCCTCACTGGAGAAGACCAAGCACCGGCTGCAGAATGAGATCGAGGACCTGATGGTGGATGTGGAGCGCTCCAACGCGGCCGCCGCAGCCCTGGACAAGAAGCAGAGGAACTTTGACAAGGTGGCCGGGGGAGGGGTGCGGCCAGGGGCTCAGGGGAGGGGCAGCTCCAGGCCAGAGACACCCAGGGGCAGGGGCTGGGCCGGGGGCTGCACGGTGACCCACGTCCCCGCAGATCCTGGCCGAGTGGAAGCAGAAATACGAGGAGTCCCAGTCTGAGCTGGAGTCCTCGCAGAAGGAGGCGCGGTCCCTCAGCACCGAGCTCTTCAAGCTCAAGAATGCCTATGAGGAGTCCCTGGAGCACCTGGAGACCTTCAAGAGGGAGAACAAGAACCTGCAGGGTGTGCTGGGGCCCAGAGGCTGGGCAGGGCCGGGCAGTGTCGGCATGAGGCCCTACCCGGGGGCTCCAGAGACATGACCCCACCCCCAGCAGCCCCTAACTGAGTGTCCTGGCATCTCCTCCAGAGGAGATCTCCGACCTGACGGAGCAGCTGGGAGAAGGAGGGAAGAATGTGCATGAGCTGGAGAAGATCCGCAAGCAGCTGGAGGCCGAGAAGCTGGAGCTGCAGTCAGCTCTGGAGGAGGCCGAGGTGAGAGCCGGGCACTGCCTGCACCCCTGCCTTAACCTTCCCTGTCCTACCCACCCTATCCTGCTGTTTCTGACTACTGGTCTCTCTGTCACCTGGGGTACCCTGAGCCCAAGATAAAACTGCTTTCACTCCTTATTCTTAGTACACAGTTCCACCTACTCCTCACGATCCATGACTACCTCCAAAGCAAATGTCATAGTCTGATAGCAGGACATAGGATTTGTTTCCCACCAGATTTGTAAAGTTGAAACCAGTCCATCATAATGAGCCCTCAGACTGTGAGTGAGAGTATGGGTTCCACAGTCCCACAGACCTGAGTTTCAAACGTGGCATCAGGCCCTCCACTGTGTGTCATTGGACAACTTTCTTTTCTTTTAAAGGAAAAATGCAGATAGGAATGAAGGAGAGCAGGCAGGCAGGAAGAGAGAGAGGAGAAAGAAGCATTCTATTTCTTTATATTCAGTTGTATATCTTGGTTGATCTCCCTGTCCTGGAATGCAAACCTGGGTCCTTGGGATGTTTGTGGACTGTGCTTAGGCCAGAGGCAGCTGATCAAACCACTACTCCACACTCCAGGATGTGACATGGACAACTTTCTTAACCTCTCTGCACTTCAATTTTCTTATCTTCAAAATGAAATCAATTGGACAGCCCTCATAAGAATTTATGAATGATTATTATGAAGTTAAATGAGGTAACACATTTAAGCATGTAATGCATATTAACTACTATTACTGTGCATTTTAAAGAACCTAGGAATAGCCCTGAGATTTGACACTAATGTTTTTCACTAAAGGGTGAGAGACCTAGAAAACAAAGATGACATTTTATATCTGAGGTCATAAAAGTCTTTCCCATTTTTATATTTCAGGTGGGTAAGAAGGCATGCAATATTGATGCTTGAGGGTTTGATGGACTGTGAAGTCCAAACCCTTCCCTTAACCAAGAAAGGCCAGGCATCCTGCACTTCTCCCCAAGCACTCTGGAGGCCTGGGGGTCAGGGCCCACTTCCCCGAGTCTTCCCAGCTCTTCCTCTCTGGCCGTAATCCTGGCTGACACCTCACACATTCTTGGACTCCCTCCCCACCCTGTGCCCTGACTGTGCCCCGACCCTCTCCACACCCTCCCAGGCCTCCCTGGAGCATGAAGAGGGCAAGATCCTCCGGGCCCAGCTGGAGTTCAACCAGATCAAGGCGGAGATCGAGCGGAAGCTGGCAGAGAAGGATGAGGAGATGGAACAGGCCAAGCGCAACCACCTGCGGGTGGTGGACTCGCTGCAGACCTCCCTGGACGCGGAGACGCGCAGCCGCAACGAGACCCTGCGGGTGAAGAAGAAGATGGAGGGTGATCTCAATGAGATGGAGATCCAGCTCAGCCAGGCCAACAGGACTGCCTCAGAGTCCCAGAAGCACCTGAAGAATGCCCAAGCCCATCTGAAGGTAATGGAAGATGGGCTCTCAGAGGAGAGGGGCTGAGTGGGGTTGCCCCCTGGGACAGTGAGGGTCACAAAAAAGGGTCTTGAGATAACAAATATGAGAAAGTGGGAGCCACCTAGCTCCCAGACCAGGAGACTGGAAGGAGGAAGACTTGACAGACCCAAAAGTATGTGCTGGACCAGCCCAGTGACCAGTCCAGAGACTAGATGAGAGACTGTACCCCATTTTGTCCTCCTGTTGACAAGAAATTTGTGAATGTGATAGGATGTCTGAGATCCCAAATGGAAGGCTCTGATGGGATTGGGTCCAGGCCTCCTTACATCACCCTTTCCCACACAGGACACCCAGATCCAGCTGGATGACGCGGTCCGTGCCAACGACGACCTGAAGGAGAACATCGCCATCGTGGAGCGACGCAACAACCTGCTGCAGGCGGAGCTGGAGGAGCTGCGGGTCATGGTGGAGCAGACCGAGCGGTCTCGCAAGCTGGCCGAGCAGGAGCTGATAGAGACCAGTGAGCGGGTGCAGCTGCTGCACTCCCAGGTGAGGGCAGAGGTCACCATGGGGATACCTGCTGAGTGTCGGCACTCAGTACATCCTAGACATTCTCAACCAGATGCTCTGAGTGAGCATGTTCCCCCAGAATGGTAAATGCTTCATCTCTTGGGCCTGCTCTGTTAGTCGTGGTCGCCAGAACCACTGTCTTGACCACGGGGTCTAGACTTAAGACTGCCATGGTCGATTGGTGATGCTTGCCAAAGTCACACATCTGGGAGTAGTGGAATGAATGCTGTTGTTGGACTCCTTAATACGAGAGAGCCTCCGGCTTGCTCCTGAAGGATGGGATTTGGAGAGTTCAAATCTCAACTGCATCTGCTAGCATTTTTCTGCAACACATTCACCATTTTCAGTCATGGCCTTCAGTGAGGGTGGGTGCCCATCTGTCTTCAGCGCCCAGTGGAGTTTTATCCTGGTATAGTGAGAATGACATCACTCACTGACCCTATCCTCTCTTTCTTACCCCACTATAGCCTTCTCTAACTATCATCACTTCCATAGTTGGAAATGTCCAATGTCTAAACCAGGACACAGTCCTGATAAAAAGAATTGTTCCTGTTGACCTTGGAATATTTTCATGTTCCTGCATAATAAACAAGCTACTAAAGTGCCCAGGAGTAGAACTGTAGACCCTAAGCTGCCTGAAGTCTCTCTTCAGAGCTGAGTCATTTTAGATATACTGTCTAGAACATATCTGTTTTCATAGGAAAAGGGTAAGCAGAAGCAAAACAAGGAAGATAGATAAGCAGGCAATTTTTTTAATGACCATCTTAATTCTCTGGATAAAGGTACAGAATCAGGTAGTAAAATATACACTCTATTGTTTTCTTTACCCATGTCTAGAACACCAGCCTCATCAACCAGAAGAAGAAGATGGAGTCAGATCTGTCGCAGCTCCAGTCGGAGGTGGAGGAGGTGGTGCAGGAGAGCAGGAACGCAGAAGAAAAAGCCAAGAAGGCCATCACGGATGTGAGTGACTGCCCTCCTTCCTGCCTCCAAGAACACAGACAAAGGTTTGGTGTCCATGCCAGGCCACTGTGCTGTGGATTTGAGGGTCTCAGGAGAAAACTCCAGGATGGAAAAGAATAATCCTTTATTGAGAAGAGGTCTGGGCCCATGTTCTTTTATATGCTCTCCTGCCCGCAGGCCGCCATGATGGCGGAGGAGCTGAAGAAGGAGCAGGACACCAGCGCCCACCTGGAGCGCATGAAGAAGAACATGGAGCAGACCATCAAGGACCTGCAGCACCGGCTAGATGAGGCTGAACAGATCGCCCTCAAGGGTGGCAAGAAGCAGCTGCAGAAGCTGGAGGCCCGGGTGCGGGAGCTGGAGAACGAGTTGGAAGCTGAACAGAAGCGCAATGTGGAGTCGGTCAAGGGCATGAGGAAGAGTGAGCGGCGCATCAAGGAGCTCACCTACCAGGTGTGGGACTGGCCATCAGGAGTAGGCTGAAAGGGTTTCCGGAGCCCCACCTCCTGGCCCACATGGCCCCTGAAGAGCCAACCTCCAGGAATGCCCCCAGCCCTCCTGGCACCTGCTCCTGGAGAAGTAGTCTCTAGCTTCATTTTCTGGCACATTCTCTAAAGTTAGGTCGGCTTGAGTCCGTGCATCTCTTAAGCAAATGGAGAATCTATTTCTACTTCCTGAAAGTTTCTTTAACCAGCATTTCCTCAGAGTTTGTAAGAACTGGAAGTGCTGCTCTGAAGACTTTAGAACAGAACAAGGAATCTTTCTACCTTTCTACCTTCTACCCCAAGAGGGAGAGATAATATGTGACTGTTTCAGGATAAAATTCAGGGAATGAGAGAAATGCATGTCTTCCATGGAATTCCTAGGACAACAGATAGAAAACCTTAGAGAAAGAATGTTCTAAGACCTCCGTCTACAAAGCTCAGCGCTTTTCCCCCGACCCTTTCAGGGTGCCTGGGGAGAAAAGACAGAGAAAGGGAGTACTGGTGCACTTGACAGCTGGATATGAGAGGCACAGGAAAGAGATACAGATGTAGCATTGCAGATTTATTGTGGACGTAAGTGGAGGTGGCATCCTAGCATATACACTGATATGGAGGAAAAAAAGATCATGTGATATGGGAGCCAGTGATCTGCTGCCTGCAGTAGGGCCCTGTGCACTGTATCAGACTGCTGGGGCATGCTAGGTAAGGTAATCCAGACTATGAGCATGCCCCCTTCTTTCTGTTGCTCATTAGTCATCTCTAGTCCCTCTAGAAGCACTAGCCAAAAGCATCTATGCTGTTCGAGGTTGGAGCTGAACCAGCTCCATATTAACAGATAAAGGAATTGTGTTTGGTCCCAAGTCCCTCCTCCACTTCCCACATTGCTTTTTAGATGCCAGATGGAGGCTCTTACCTTGCCCTCTTGATCCACAAGACCTTTCAGAGATGGGCTCTTCCCCACCACCTCTTTGACGTTGCCCATGGGAGGGAGGGCAGCTAAGTCCTGGAGAGAAGAGTGGGATGGCGAATGAGGGAAAGATGATTACATTTGTTCCTCTCTCACACTGGCTTCTCCACCCATCCACCCCCAGACGGAGGAGGACAGGAAGAACCTGCTGCGGCTGCAGGACCTGGTGGACAAGCTGCAGCTGAAGGTCAAGGCCTACAAGCGCCAGGCTGAGGAGGCGGTGAGTGACCCACGGGGGCTGAGCCTGGAGGAGGGATGCGACACAGTGCACCGGCCTTTTCTGCCCGAGGCTGAGAGCTCCCCTTCTCCCACCTCACCCCCCACTCCCGAACCCGCAGGAGGAGCAGGCCAACACCAACCTGTCCAAGTTCCGCAAGGTGCAGCACGAGCTGGATGAGGCGGAGGAGAGGGCGGACATCGCCGAGTCCCAGGTCAACAAGCTGCGGGCCAAGAGCCGCAACATTGGCGCCAAGGTGGGCTCCTCCCCGGCCTGGCCCCGCGGCAGCACCCAGCCCCCATCAGGGCCCTCTTAGTGCTCCCTCACCCTATACTAGACAGCCCTGAGAGTCCCACAGCACCCACACCTGAGAATCTCCTCCCTGCTCAGAGGGGCCCTCCCACAGACTGGGACGTGTGAAGGAAGCCCAGTCCTACCCACTAAACATAAGGACCCCTCAACAGGACCCCTCAATTCCTGAAGCCCAAACCTGTCCCTCCACAGTTATCAACCTTGGGTCTCCATAAGCCTCCACTTACACCCTTTCCCACTGCTGTCAGCTGCCCCCTCATACCTGTATTCCTTTCTCAGCAAAAAATGCACGATGAAGAGTGATGCGGCCTGGGGACCCCGCTCCTGCTGACCTAAAATAAATACGATTGCCACACACTGCCTGAGCCTCTGTCCTTTTGGCTGCCAAGCTGAAGTCCCCAGCGGAGGACAGGCCTGCCTTACATCAGAGCTGTGGGAGCCATGGCCTCCTATCTACGCAGGACGAAGCGGAGGCCCAGGGAAGTGAGGTTTCCTCCCTGAGAAGGGCAGCGTGGGTCTCCGCCCTGCTCAGTAGGCCCTTAGGAGGAGAGGGGGAATTTCTTTAAGTGGAGAACACAAAGGCCTCTGAAGGGTGAGCCAGTTCTAGATGTTAGAAGACAGACTTTTAGTGCCCGAAGTGAAGTGCCCTCCACTCACCTCACCTGAGACCACAGGGTTAAAGCTGTCCTGGGGTACCCGTTCCTCCCAGATGACTCCCACTTGTCAGCCCCTTGAAGCAACCTACAGGGCATCCCCCCATCACCCCCAGGCACAGTGGGCTGGGACCCAGATCTGCCCCTAACCAGGCAGGCCAGCTCCTCACACGAGGGCATCCTGGGACTCAAGGGCCAGCTGAGACTCACTCCCAGCTGGGGCACAGCTTGTCTCGTGTGGGCTCTCACACAGACACAAACAGCACAGAATCGCCTGCAGGTCTACACAGAGATCACACTTCTACTCTCAGGGACAGTCTGGCCTGGGTCATGCAGCTGCTCAGGGAACAGGGCTGGGCTGACCCCATTCAACTCCAAGCAGATCCCTTGCCTGCCACTGGAATTAAAGGCCAGGCTCTCCTAAACACCTCATCTCTTTATCTGGCACCCCATCTCCTGGACTCCCCCAGCTAAGCCCCTTCAGTCCCTTCTCTGAGGCCTGGCCCCACCTTCCCCAAGGTCCATCACCAGTCCTGAGAATAGCCTATGCACAGAGCCCTGAGAACTAGGAACGGAGACCAGAGAAAGACAAAATCCATCTGGTCTAGCCCTGGAGAGGCTGCCAGTCCTGGTGAGGCGCCTGCACGTGAGGGCAGAACCAGAAAGATGAGACTAAGAGGTCATGGCTGTCAGCAAGGTGGCGACCAACTCAGAGTTCCAGAGTTCAGGCAGGGCTTGGAGCCTGGAAGGAGTCCCTGAGGAGGAGGACGGTATTTCAGGCCAGGGACAAGCATGAGAGAGAGTGGATAGCAAGGCAGCCTGGACAAATGATGCTGGGCTCCAAGGGGCTGGGCAGGACGTCCTGTATGCATTGGACTATCACGGGCCAGGCAGGGCTGATTCCCCGGCTGCAGGTGTACCTGCTCCAGACTGCCCCCGAAGCCATGAATTCTCCCATAACGTTCATTAGTCAGTCACCTACACAGTCTGGGAGCACGCAAGGACAGACTCGCCTGTCACCTTGGGCTCCCTGGGGCCCAGCACAGGGAGTGTTTAATGGGGCACTGGTAAGCTGGGAAAGAGGCCCCACTGGTGACGGGAGCTGGAGATGCGATTTGCCAATTTTTTTTCTAAGCTACCAGGGGCTCGGGACAGTACCCAGAACACCTGTCAAGGGTTAAGAGAACTGGGTTCTAGAGCTAGCTCTCACAGAAAAGCGATTGCTTCCCCTAACCAGCCCTCTTTTCTCTTAAGTGGCATGAGGGGGTTGGTCAGGTTGATAGCTAAGGACTCTTCCAGCATCAGCATTTTGAGACTCTACCCTCACCTGATGCCACCGGCTGACCCCACAGCCTGCAGGCCAAGACCTCCCCACACCACGAGGGGGAGCTCTACACACACCCCAGACAAATGCCTGTCTCAAACCCAGCAAATGTGTGCCGGGGAATGTGTGCAGGTGGACATTTACGTTGGGAAGGCTTGTCCCTTTTCAGACACAGAACCAGCCAGCAGGCATACCGCAACCTGCTGTGCCTCCAAGTGCCAGGTGGAAGGAGGCCCTCAGCAACTTCAGGCTAACCCCACCTCCTCTCTGCAGACTCAGCCCCAGATGAGGGACCTCAATCAGCTTTAGGCAACATTCCCACCATTACTCTTTGGCATTCCTGAGCTGCCTAATATCTGAGAAAGAAAAAGACGCAGTCACAGGATTTGAATCTTTTAATTTGGGAGTGACTAGCTTCCTCCTACCCATCCCCCTCCACCTCCATAACACCTTCTCCCTGACCAGAGCTTCATCAGAAACCAGATCTCAAGCACCTGACCCCACAGTCAAGCCAAGATGACTCGCGCGGCCTGGCTCCATCTCTGGAGGCCAGGTGGGCGGGGTGGGTGGCTAGCGAATCCGAAGGGAACATGTCTGTGTTCCTCGGTCCCCTTGTCTGGCCAGGCCAGGAACCAGGTAGCCCCAGGATCACTGCTGGTCTCCTGTGAAGATGGGACCAGGCAGGGAGGGGCACGTCAGGATAGGCGGCTGGGGCAGGTGATGTAGGGGCGTCTCCTCTCCCAGAGCACAGGCACTGACCCTGGGTGGCCCTGGACACAATATCAGTCTGATAGATCTTGAAGGCGTCATAGGCGAAGACAGAAACCAGGATGATGCCAAAAACCTGAGGAATCGGAACAGAGGTGGCACAACACACATCGGACCATCGGATATTAGGGAGAGGAAGCTGGGGGGCATGGGACAAGGTGTGGACCCCGGACACTGGCGTGGGCTTGGAGGGACACTGGTGTGGACCCCGGACACTGGCGTGGGCTTGGAGGGACACTGGTGTGGACCCCGGACACTGGCGTGGGCTTGGACAGAGACAGAAAGTGTGCCACCAGCAGCCAGAGGTGCTCAGGGGTCTGGAGAGCTCTGTGGGCCGGACTCACGAAAGCAGCAATGGCAGCCCCATCCCGGGAGGCCACGGCGGCACAGGAGACCACCAGGAAGATGACGATGGCGCTGGCACAGCGAAGGAAGTCCTGAGTGGGGTCAGGGTGCGGCATCAGAGGGAAGTCAGAGGCAGAGGAGCATCACCCTGAGATTTTTGCAGGCTTGACCCTCAGGCTCTGTGACTTCCTACATGGAGATAACACTGGACACCATAAAGGAAAGAGAAGATGGAGGTGGGAAGGAGAGCAGATCCCATGTGCTACCCTGAGAAGGGATACAGATGAACGAATCCAGAGTGACTAGAAGGAGAAGCCAGGAGCCTAGAGGGGCCTGGCATTGACTAGGTAGAACAGCTGAGGGGGCCAGGGCAGGGTAATCCAGAGCCAGAGGGCCAGGGCTGGGCTGGGACAGGACCTTTGGTGAGTGGGAAAGCAGATCTATGGGATGTGTGTCCTCGTTGTAAGCCTGTAAAATTAGTGTGAGTCAAAACAGTTGGAGTGCAGAGCACAGCCTGGCTCAGGTGTGGGAACTGAACCATACTGACCTAGGAGAAGGAGAGAGGCTGAACAAGGAAAGGAAAATTCAGTGTTCAGAGGAGATAAACGCATGGGTTGGGGAGGCAGGGTCCCTCACCAGACAGGGCCAGTTAAGGCGATCGAAGCGCTGGTAGTACTGGGTGGCACCGAGGAAGAGGAAGGCAAGGGTGATGAAGAACTCGAGCAGCGCCGCAGCCATGTAGGCGGAGACCGAGGCCGTGAAGCAGATGAAGATGATGAAGGTCAGGGCCTGCAGGACTCAGGTTGCAGAGCTTGAGACACAGAGGGGGACACAGACACAGCCAGGCCTCCCCCGACTCGGGAGCTCCCCCAGGGCTACCCTGGAGGAAGGTCTCTCCATCCCTGCTGGCAGGAGCCACTATTCCAGGGTGTCAGCCCTTCGAGGGCAGTCTCCAGCTTCCTCCCTCCACCAGCCCAGTAGGGTTCAAATGTTTCCATTTGAGAAGGACTGGCTATCCCCTGCCCCAGCGTACCAGTGGCCCCTGCCATTTGACCAAGCTGCACATCTCTGGGAGCACCATCTTGGAAACCCAGAGTAGGTCTGCTGGAGCTCAGATGTAAGAGCAGTCCCTGAGTGGCGCCCACAGCAGCTGGGCACCCCCGAAAGCAGCCCTGACCCAGAATGCTTTCCCCGCCCCCAGATGCCGAAAACTCCTCCTCTGACAAGGGCCAGATCCTTTGTTTCCGCGTCAAGGGACAAAGCTTTAGAAGGCAGGTGCTCCGCAGTGGACGCTGAGGTCCTGTTAACACACATGCCGAAGACAAGTTCACACTAGTCTTGTGAAGTGACTAGGGGAAGAGCCTTTCCTGAGAAGGCATGTTCATGGGGAAAAGACCAGCGATAGTGAAGTTGCAGGAGGTCTGCCTATTTTGATAGTTGACCTTCTTGGACGTGCCAAGAAGTCACCATCTTAGAGACTAGAGAAAGACAGGCCAAAGTGACCCCTGCCCAGCCCTGTGTCTCACACTCCTTCCAGGTCCCAAGGAGCTGTCCTGTCAACTTCAACCGGCTCTGCCTGGCTCTGCTGCCGCAGAAACTTGCAATGACTGCCTCCAGATGAAAAGGCAGTGAGAAAGCAGGGTAGCAGTTGAGGGTGAGACAGCTGGGGGCAGAGGGGTGCCAGAAAGCCTGGGAAGGGAGGCTGCTGAGGGGTGAGCCCTGGTGGGAGGGGGTCATACTGGGAGAGAAGGAGGCACCAGGTGGGGGAGGCACTGTTACCAGCTCAGTTTCCAGCAATATGCCTTTGAGGGAGGTGAGGAAGGTCTTGTCCACTGCGAACCCCTGGAGCCCTGAAGCCGCCCCCTCTTCAGGGGGCCGGTCCTGGTGATCCCGCGCACTGAACATCTCCTGGGGCCCAGTCCCCACTGCTACCAGCCCCAGAAAGGAATCACCGGGAAGACAGAAACCTGGCCGGATGGGGAAGCAGACAGGAGCAGGAAAAAAGCACTTTGAGAAACCCGAAAGTGAATCGGGCTAGTCCAGGAAGGGCGCTGCTGGGGGAGACTTACCCAGATCACCCTCACCCAGCTGCCCAGAGTGCCCCTGCTGGTACCAGCACCAGCCCCGCAGGAGGCACAAGGGGAGGGAGGGTGGGGCCAGAGGCGTGGTCAGCCCCTCCCCTGACTGGGAGCCCTGCCCGGAGAGGGGAGAAGAGAAGACACGCGGAGAGGAGGCTAGTAGCGGGAGAATGGGGAGGAGCCCGGAGATGAACCACGAATTGGGCTGAAGAAGCAGGCCCCCAAGGACCTTAGGCTGAAGAAGTTGTGTATCCCCCTCCCCTAACCTTAACTCTCTTCCGGGCTGTTCTTTTCCTTTTCCTTTTAGGGAGGGAGGGACCTGGAGCCCGGCCCAGGCAGCACCCCCAAGATGAAACTGTAGCAGCCAAGACTGAGGACAAAGGCAGATTGTTGGGGGACAAGGGGGCGCTGTGTGCCCGCTGCAGTGCCTCAATGGGCCTCTGTCTCTCCAGCATGCCAGGAGGGCAGCCTGCCCCCCACCCTGGTGTTCAGGGGTGGCCGGGAGAGCCACAGAAGGGGAGCAATGAGAGGCAGCCATGGAAATCTGGGGGGGCGGGGCAGAGAGATGGCAGTAGGTGAGGACTGACGGACTGACTGGGAAATACTAGGTGTTCTGGACCATGGATGTCAAAGACAAATTAGGCCGCTTTTAAATACAGATTCTTTATTTGAGTAAGTCTTTCCGAGTTCAAGCACAGCCTCTTCCTCAGGGCCGCCACGTCAAAAGGTTAGTAACTACACTAGGATGTGTTCAAAGTAGATGCTCACTAAATGCTTGAATGAATGAATGAATGAATGAAATGAGGGGCTCTCTACTGGCTAAGGGAAAAATATCAAGAAGGTGCCTGTGCTGGGCCAGGGCACTTGGGATGGGAGGATGGACTAGATGGGGTGTGGTCTCCAGAAATGGGCAGAGTTTTGAAAACCTAGATCAAGAGAGAATGCCGAGATGCCAGCTTCCAGCAGCCATGCTCCCTTGGCTTCAACCAGCATGCACTTCCCATCTACTCGAAAAAGTGCAGAGTGCAGTGTTGTCCCCCACCCACCCCCAGTGCCCTTTGGTCCCACCGTCCTGCTGCTCCAGGCTCCAAGTGGTGATTGTGGGGACTGAGCCTTCCGCTGCCTGGACTCGCTGCAGCAGAGGGCTGGACACCCAGCTCCTGTGTCCTGCTCAGTGACCGGCCTGGGCAGCAGGACTAGGCCATCACACGGGGCCGCACGCACACGCACGCCAAGGAGACGCGGTAGAGCCTGCTTTCCAGGCAGTAGCCGTTGTGCGCACCCCGTCCTCCCGGGCACGGCTTCCGGTAGAAGACAGTCTGGTTGTGGTAGAGCAGCTCCGAGTTACCCAGAGGATCCATGTGGGAGCCGGTCTGTAGGCTGACACAGTGTGGGCACAGGCAGCGGGCGTGGTACAAGTCCTGGGGCAGCCGGTTCAAGTCCCTGTCCAGCCTGCGGGGGTGGTACTGTTCAGGCCTTGGAGGGAAGCTGGCCCAGCAGACAGGCGACAGGCCAGAAGCAAGGAGGCCTGGCCCCTGGGATGGAAATGCCAGCGGAAGGAAATGGTGCTGTGGGCGTGGGAGGGGTGGGCGAGAGCCAGGACAGGGAGGGGAATGGGGCCTGGCCTCTGGTCCTACTTGCTGGGTGACTTTGAACAAGTTCCCCTACCCCTCCCCAGTGTTTATCTTCCCCAACTGTAAGAGGGGGCCAGAAATGTAAAAAATGGCTTTCCCAGTGGTCTTGAGACCCTGAAGGGAGGCAAGGGAAGGGGCACAGACACCTGCGTGAGCCTCCAGCAGACCAGCTCTGCTGACAGGTCATGTATCACATGGGGCTCTGGCAGCAGATTTCTCTGTATAACTGGTCGGACATTTTTAGGTTTATTTTTCTTATGAAAGTCAAAACTACTCCAACATCCAAGTATAAAAATGTGTAAAGTGGAGGCTCACAGTCTGTCTCCCTGCCTGTCCTGCTGCCCGGAAGGAGACACTGTCACACGTTTCTGGCACACCCCCAGACACGTGTAAGAATGCGTGTAAGCCTCTTTTACTTCTGCTGAAAGATTGCATGGTCAAAAAAAAGACCTGAAATCCATCGAAAAGTAGATGCTCCAAAGATCTGGAGCTCGAGGAGCCTCCCTGGAAACAGCCAGTAGTCTGTAAGACCTCTGTTTCGACAGGCCCTCCCAAGCTGGGGCTCAGCTACGGCCACATTTCCCAAAGCGAGTTCCCTAATAAATGGCCTGCAAGAAACAAGCTCAGTGGCCAAATGAGCTTGGGAAACGCTGAGTTTAATGGTGCCCTTTCTTCTGACTTCTCGAAGACTTCAAGGTGCCGAGCACATTACGAATCTCCAGGGGGTTGTGACTGTCAGATTCTCCCAAATTTACTAGACAGCATCACATTTTCCAAGCATCAGCTTTGGGATGGATACTGGAAGGAACACACCTGTGGTAAGACCAAGTGTGCATCAGGGGTTTCTGGTCTCCCAGCTAGGTGTCTAGAGCTCAGCTGGATCAGGCATCTGGCCTCCAGCCTCCCCGAAGGAACTCCCACGTGTCCAGATTTAGCCCAGGACCCAACCCACCTTCTGAGATCACGTCAAAGCATAGCGACCCAGAATCTTCTCCTGAGAATACTCTCAATCAAAGCTGAGCTCCTCCCTACCCACTTAGCCAAGACTAAAACAGAAGTCGACTTAAGAAAATAGATACCCATGAGAACACAAGACAGAGGAGACGTGTGTGATCCCTGAGTCCCAAATTTCAGTACTTTGTTCCATTCCATTCCATTTCAGAGTTCCCCAATTATTCTCGCATCACGACACAAATAGAGTTATAATATTTGTGTAGCACACAAAATGAAAGAATATATCTGTTCGTGATCAAAACTGGTCACTCAGCCCAAGAGTTAAGGGTTTCATTATCTTGGTGTACTTATAACTCGGACAGAGCCCAGAGCAGTAGTGTTTGGTAGAAGACTCCAATATCATACTATTAGGCCCTAATATTTTAGTTAGGAGCCGTAGGCTCCACAGAGATTTGAAAAAAAGGAAAAGGAAGAGAAAAAGGAGAGAACCAACATTTTCTGTACTAAGAATTTTTAATGCTCAGCACATTAACTACAGGGTGAAAAAAACTTTTTACAGGTGAAAAAAACTGAGCTTGGTAACCTTGAGTGATTGGCCCACAGTCACCCAGTAAGAGTCAGAGCGAGGACCCAAACTAGGCCTTGTCTAACACCCAAACCTTCAAAATCTCACTGAGATAAAAGGGAGCAGGCAGGCTGGAATGGGGTGAACTTCCCTGGCCAATGACACACACCCTGACCAGGACGCAGGCAGGCACTGGGGAGGGGACGGCAGACTCACTCATATCTCCAGGGAGAGATGGACCTGCTGTTGAGGGGTCCGTCTCTGCTGGCCCTGCAGGACTCTGAGTGGTGGGCGAGGTTAGCAGCCTCCAGGGGATGCACGAGCCCAGTGCTCCACTTCAGCCACTCCTTAGTCAGGTCATGTCCTTGACCATGGCAGCAGCTGGGCCAGTGGGTGCAGTCCTTCTGGAGTCGCAAGTTGAGGGTGTGGGTTCCCACGAGCATTGCCAAGAATGCAGCCACCTGTAGGGAAGGCCAGTGAGAGAGCTCTCACCTCATCCATGTTCCTTCCTCTAATTGTTCCCTGAGAGCCTGCTTTCTAGCTCCACCTGGGCCCTAGTCCCAAACCTGGGAGCCTGGCCTCCCCTCACCCTCAGCATGTTGACTCTGGTCCCACTCAGTGCCCTCTATGTCAGGCCTCGCATGCTCACCTGGTACATGCCGACTGCTGCTCCCTCAGCCACCGTGCTGCGCCACTGACAGGAGGCAGGGCCTGTGGAGCAGGCTGGCAGCGCAGTATAGGAGTCCTGGTTTTATTTTCAGCAAACCTGTTTTGTTTATTCAAATTTATTTCCACTACCTTTTGGAGGGAGTGACCTGAGATTAAAAACAAAACAAAAGAAAAAATAACAAAAAAAAACCGTGAAAGTGTTTCCAAAAGCTGCTTAAAATTCTGTACTCATGGAAGTTGTGATTAACATCATTGGAAACTGGCTAGCCTATCGGGTAAACTTTGTCCTTTGCACTTTTCCGGGCGTGGGGTCAAAATAATAGTCTTCTGCTCTCCTGTGCCTTTGACAGCTAGCCTAATAGGAATGTCCCTGGTTGGCTTAGTACCCCAAATTAGGGAAGATCATCTGACCTCATCAAGTGACCTCATTTCCAAGATCTCTGCCCCCACCCAGGGTCTTGTCTCCTTTGCTCCCTCTGGTATCAGACATCCCCATTACTCACTTCAGTGCGCATGTTTCTCCTCTTTTTTATCTCCTTTGCCCTTTGCCTCTAAAAAAAATTTTTTTTTAAAGGAAAGGTGAAGGCAGGAATGAAGGTGAGCAGAGGCAGGGTGAGAGAGGAGAGAAATGCTTTATTTATTTTTCTTATTTGTACGTCCCGGTTGTTCCCCCAGCCCCAGGGTATGAGCCGGATCCTTAGGATGCAGCCTCACTGCACAGGATGAAGGCAGCAGACCCACCTGCTACCGCCAGATGCACTGATCCTCACCCTTTTTTGTTCTCTGACTCCTTCCTCATTTTCTATGACCCTCGCTCCTCTGACCCCCACCATCTTGACTTCTCTTCTTTGTCCAATTGCTGCACCCTACTTTCCCCTTGCCTCTCAGGTGGCTGCCCACCCCTATCCCTGCATGTTCTTGACTCCCCCCTCTGCAGACCACCCCAACTAGGGATGCAAACCTGACCCCATCCTATTGTTGGCTGGTGGCACAGGGTCTGATGGAAGAAGTTGAGAGCCACTTCCCATGAGCAAATGAGAAAGCGAAGCCAGGAAGGAGCAGAGGCATGGTAACAGTCTCACCTAAGAGACAGCAGGAGTCCCAGGTCTAGGACTAAACCTGTCCCACCCCCACTCCCAGGGACAAGGGACAAGGGCTATACCAGGCCATGGGGTGAGCCCACCAAGCTTACCACCTCCCATTCCCTTGGCCACTAGGGGATATTTTTGCTCCTGAAAGACTCCAGGAAAGTCTGACCCCAAAGACACAGGTCAGTGGGGGCCACCCCACTTGAGAACCTACTTCCCTCCAGGTCTTTTCTCTTCGTCTTTGCCCATTAATTCCCC
Source organism: Solenodon paradoxus (assembly GCA_004363575.1). NCBI lineage: Eukaryota > Metazoa > Chordata > Mammalia > Eulipotyphla > Solenodontidae > Solenodon > Solenodon paradoxus. The sequence continues at coordinate 137,322 of RJWH01003310.1, read as the reverse complement.
CACATTCCCCACACCCGTGAACCACCCCCCCCCCCCAACCCAACACACTTATACACAGACATTGTCTCTAGAATGGTGTTTCTTGATTTGCATGTGCTTTCCCTTAGAAAATACACCTCTGGTAACCAAGGGCTCAGGACATAAACAAAGGGAGCCGGGAATAACAAACTTCAGTGAAAAAGAATCCTTCAAATGCTTTAGGGTACAGCAGTCCCAAAACAGAGGGGTAATCTGGTCAGGGGGCATTCTGGAGAATTGGAAGAAGTGGCTTTGGTGGATTTTAGGAGGCCTGGGACTGGGAGCAGGGAGGCTTGGGGCAGTAAACAGGTGGTGACTGAGACAGCAGGACACTTAGGAAGAGCACTGGGGGCAGGACTGCATCCCCCACCCCCACCGCCCCTCTCCCACTTCTGTGCTCCCAGACACCCTCTCGCTTCCAAGCTGGCTCCTGTGCCTCACATGCGGGAGGGCACCCACCCCTATACATGCACCAGCTCATTTCATCCTTGCAATAAGACCATGAAACTATTATTATTCCCGTATTATGGTGAGGAAATGAAAACTCAAATGTGATAACCTAGCCGGGATTGCACAGTTAGGAGGCGGAAGGGCTGGTCCACTCCAGCCGACCAATTCTGAATCTGAGTTTCTAGCATGGAGGGGTCACATTGGGTGGGCCCCTGCTTGACTGCAAATAGAAGGGAAACTCCAACAGTAAATGCTTTCCTGTTTACCTGGGATTGAGCTGGGACAGATCTCACCTACCCAAGGCCCAAGCCACAGGCCATTCCTGCCCATTTCGGCATTCAGCCCTGCTGGCGGGATCCACTGCTCTACTTCTAGTTCCCCAGCCTTTGGCACATGACCCCCAGGGGGTGGCCTGTGGTGTTTCTGAGCAACCTCCAGACCCAGAAAAGGTTCTTAGGGAGCAGTGGTCTTTCAGAAGAACTGAACCCCTATAAGTGCCCTCCAAAACCAAGCAAAGCCTCAAAACTCAAGGAGCAGAGTGAAGGCTGACCTTGACCCAGATCTCCTGATCTTGGCCCCCACAGGTGGGGCTGCTGCAATAACTGGAGGTGATCCTAGCTACCTGCTTCACTTGCTGTGGCTGCAAGGGAACCAGACTGGGTTGCCTAGGAAATTGCCCTTCAGGAGGTTTTTAGGGTGTCCCCCTACCTCTGCACTTGATTTCCTCTGAGGAAACCCCTGAGAAGTAGAGGGGGCACCGCTCTAAGCACAGTCTCCCCCAGGGTTAGTCTCTCCCACCCTATAATGATCAGGCCAAGCCCCCTCACCTGCCCCACTGGCCCCACTTTTGCTCAGACTCTGCCCTTATCTCATTAGCAGTTCTGCGGGACTCCCTAGGGTGACTCCGTGCCATGAGAAACATTTTCCAGAGGGGTTGCCTCCTGGGGTGACTCCTTTTGGAACCCCTGAGTCACTTTAGCTTCCGAGGAATCCTTGGGAGTGTGGGAAGATGGGGGTGGCAATGGGCAGAACTTTGCAGGCAGGAGCTAAGGAAAAGTCCACCCAGAACTTGACATCAAGGGTGCCTCCCACTGTATCCTCATTTGCTTGGGGCTGACGTCACAGCCAGAGGAAATTTGCTGGGAGTCCCACCTTTACCCACTGGGAGAGAGGGCAGCACCTAGCAGAAAAGGGCAGGGAGGATGTGCCGGAATCCACTCCCACTCTTGGCCAAGAAAGTGCGAGGTGCTCACAGGAGCTTGGAGATGACTGTTCTGTTCTAATAACCTTTCTCAGAAAGTCATTAAAGTCCTCACCTGCTGCCTTGAAGTCCCAACCCTGCCTCTCATCTGTTCTTGACCTTGCGTCCTCTCTGGTCTTTTTTCCCCATTTGTACAAATGTGTATACTTGTGGGGGTTGTGGGGAACTGCGTTAACGTGAATGGACACAAAAGCATCAACCAGCTAGGCTACCCTGGATCTCAGGATTTCAGTTCCTGAAATAGTACTGAAGCCACAGTACTCAGGAGCTTCTACTGAACCTCATCCGCACTCAAATGACATGGTGGTTCAAATGCAGAAATACTTACAACCCTGTTGCTAAACAGATGCTGTTCTCAGCCCTGGGGCACCCCCCTACCACAGCCTCCCTGTGATCCAGCAACTAAAGGGTGAATGCTGGAGCCTAATGGGGGCCTTGGAAACATTGCTTCTATGTCCTGATAGGTCAGTGATGGTAGTATTCATTGTTAATCATTTATAGTCTCTCATCTTTAGTTACAGAGATGCTCAGGTTCAGGAGCCTGCCTCCAAAGAGAACCCAGTCTGATCAGGGAGACAAGGGGAGAATCCCAGAGAACAAGACAGAAAACCCAGCAATTCCATCCCACGATATGGCAGATGCCTCCCAGGCAAGGCCCATTGATCTTCCTACATTCAGGCATGCCTGCTCTTGTTCATTTTTCTACTCACCAATATTTGTTGAGCATCTACTATACCCCAGATACTACACTTGAAATGCTAGGAGTGCAGAAGAGGCCACCAGATAAGGTCTTTGCCTCTTAAAACCTACACTTTAGAAGGAGACAGATAATAAACAAGGAAACACAACTTTTTTAAAAGGAAAGGTACAGGCAGGAACAAAGGGAAGTAGGCAGGATGCTCCCTGGTAGTTTGCGGTCTATTACACCTTAGTAGGAGTGCCACATAAATCCCAAGCCCCAGTTTTAAGACCCAGGCCAGGGGGAACGGCCAATGCTAACAACTAAATAAAATGAATACAGTGCTTCTTCCTCCTCTTTCTTCCTGCCTGCCTCCTCATCTTCATTCCTGCCTGCACCTTTCCTTTAAAAAAAAAAAAAACCGCAGGCAGAGAGAGGAGGAAGAAGCGTTTTATTTAGTTGTCATTATTGGTTGTTCCCATCAGTCCTTGGATGTCAAGCCAGAACCTTGGGATGTGTGTGGACTGTATCAACACCTGCTCCACCAGGGTGTGCTGGAAACAAGATAATTTCAGATAATACGTGCTATGAAGAAAATGAAACTGTTACCTTCACTTGGAAAGCCAGGGAAGGCAGGAAATGACATGAAGATGGAAGGCTCTGGGGGCAGAGTGAGTGGGAATGGGACATGCAGAGTCCTAGGCGTGGGGAAAGAGTTTGGCGTGTGTGGGAAACGGAAAGGACCGTGTGGATGGAACACAAAGGGGAAGGGGGGAAATGAGATGAGATGAGGTAGAAGAGGTAGGTCCAGATCATATCACATAGCCTATGGTGGAACATTTGGATTTGATGTCAAGGTTAGCGGGTAATGACTGGATTCAAGCATGATTTATGGGATATGAGTTTCTCCAGGGCAGGCACATGTCCCTAACATCTGCTGCCCGCACAGGGCTGGCATCAAATATCAACAGTAATAGTTGCTGCAATCCAATATGTACACATCATGGGTCAGGCACGGTTCTCCGGGTTCCCAATAAGCCAATGACATAATCTCCGTGACCACCTGCTTTACAGACAAGGAGCTCCAAGAGGCTCCCAGAGTTGTAGAGCTTGCCAAGGTCATCACCTGTGTCCGACCCAGGATTAAAGCCCAGGTAATCTGTGTGCTATGGGGTCCAGAGATAGGAGACCTGGAAGAACTGGTGAGCACCTGAGAAGCTTTATGTAGTAGGAGGGACAAGAATAGGTGAAGGAAGTCATGGTGGAATGAGGAAGAGCCTGCTAGCATGGGAAGGAGTGGGAGAGAAGACAGAGATCAGAAATCCAGATGAAAATCCTTTCTATCTCTTGAACATGGCAGAGTCCTGCCCCAAAGCTGAGGGCCAGCTGTCTGAGGCTGCCCCCCACCCAGGGTCTTAATTGCCCACACTCTGGGTTTTTCCCAACCATACCTGGAGCCCAGAGCTCTCCCCAAACAAGCTAAAATCACCTTAAACACCTTGTTTGCAAAGGAGAGGGCAGAGATGAGGCCTTAGGACAGGGAAAAGGCTCCTCCTGCCCTCAACAAAGAAATATTTTCAGCTTTCAGGAAAGCACAAGGGGTGGGGGGGGCCAACGTGAAAGGCAAGCAAGCCATGGGGGATGATGGTTGTGCTCCGCACTGCACTTTACATACACTTATTTGTCACCAAAGTCACTGCTACAGCTGAGGAGCTGAGACGCAGAGATGTTATATCATTTGACCAAGATTGCACAACTAATAACCAGTATTCACTCCCAAATTTGGCCCCATTTCATGCCTGGGCATTCCAGAAACAGTCTGCCATTTCTCCAGTCTTGTACTCTGCTCCCCTTACCTACAGACTCAGCCCCATTTGCCCACCTCCCAGGCAACCACTTTGCCAGGTCCTGAAACCCTTTCCTGTTTAGCCTTTTCTGACTCCAGCATATTTCCCTGGAGTTAGTCTGGCTGTTCATCTTAAGAAACTGCCCACCTCCATGCGGGGCCCGGATTTGCCTGCCTGGACAGAGATCAGGCAGTCCCTGTCCCCACGGCTGAGGTCTGGAGGAAGTCAGCACCTTCCTTGTGGCACCAACCAGGCTCGAGCTGGGATGCGGACGCTGTTCCTTCAGACACACTGGAGATTTTAAAGTTTGGCCACCATGGTGAAGGAGCCTGAGTCTGCTGAGGAGTCCCGGGGCCACCTGCAGGTTTGCCCCATGGCTGCACCAACCCAGAACCAGTATTTTCCATCCCCTGGAATTTCTCCCTTATCTGCTCCACAGATTCTGACCTCCCCTCGGCAATTCCTTCTTCCAGGCTCCAGGCTAGATCTAGAGGAAGAAGCTGGGGCAGGTGTTCCACCCCCTCCCCTCCCAGGAAGTGCCAGGTGCCTTGGGCCTGTGGAATGTGGGGAGGGGGAGCACCTTAGTTCACAGAGGCCTTCATTTAGCCTTCTGATATTATCTCCAAATGAGGTTCTGCATAGAGAGCTATTGTCCTTTTGTGTGCTCTAAGTGTTAATTTGTTAAATGTAAACACTGAAAATACACTCTGCTTTCCAACTGTTTGGCATCTCATTTTTAAAATAAGACCTTCGGAAACAGAAATCCTCCCTGTGGTCTCTGAGAGGCCTTGATGTGTGCCCCCAAAGGAAGAAGCAGGAAAGGGAGGCCGGCAGCCCTCACTATGGGCTTGTAATAGGGCAAGAGAAGTGAGGGGACTCAAGATCCCTGTCCTTTCAACCCAACTCCCGTGGGGTCAGCTCCCAACTCCTCTGACAAGATCTGCCCCTTAGTGCCTGCAGTTCCAACTCCTGCTCCCGGTGGCAACCGGAGAGGAGTGAGGCCAGTGAGCGCGAGGGACAGGCCCAGACTGGCAGAGCGTAAGAGGCGGCACAACACGCCCGCCCGCGGCAGGGAACCAGAGACCCAGACCCGAGTTTCCCGTTCTCCGCGAGGAGCCCAGGTCCAGGCAGACTCCAGGCCTGCTCCCTGCTGGCGCCGCCTGACTAACCCTGCCACCCCGGCAGAGGAGGCTCGGTGCGGAGAGGCTGCGCTCAGGACCCCCACTGGCGGGAGGAGTGCGCCCCTCCCGCGGGAAGGACAGATGTGCGACTAATGAAAGGGAGGCCGAGAGGCGCGGGCTGGCGGGGAGAGCGGGGGCGTGGCGGGGGAGGAGAGCTCCCAGAAGGGAGCCGACCCGACCGCCGCGAAGTCCGCAGCGACGGCGGGAGGAAGAAGGCGCGGAGGAGAGGGACCGGGAGGGGGCGTGCAGTTTGGCCTGGGGGTCCAGAGCTGAAACTCAACACCGGCCTTCGGACGGCACGTCCTCTTTCTCCTCCGCCCCTACCCTTCCCCTCCCCTTTCCCCTGCCTTCTTTCTCTTAATCCCCGGGACCGAGCCCCGCGCGGGAGTCGAGAGGGTCCGAGGGGAGGAGGAAGGAGCTGCGTGGAGGGCTAGCGGGATCCCGGGAGGGGAGGGACGCGGAGCCGCGAGCGGGGGTGAGCCTGAGGGCCACGTGCGACCCCGGAGCCTGCCCAGCTCTCCCAGTGTCCACCCCACCCTCCTCCAGGCGAGTCCTTCGCCTGCTCTTTGCTTTTTTTTTTTTTCTTTCTTTCTTTGTGACCTTCCTCTCGGTTCTCAGAGATACCTCCTGGGACGTGCCTGGGGGAAGGGGACGCTGCCCTGGGCGGGTGCCTGGGGCCGAAGTGGGGAGCCGGAGCTGGTGACCCAGCAATCTGAGATCGAAAGGTGGAGGAGGAGGGCGGGGGCCCCTCGGAGTTCTCGGGAAGGCCTGCCCACCCCTTCGAACGGTGCCCGCGTGCGGGTGGCGAGGTCCCGTCGGGGCGCCCCTAGACCCCCGAGCTTGCCTTGGACCAGTGAGTGTGAGCGTGCCTCCCTGCTGGGGGCGCGAGATCTGGGCCAAAAGCAGCTACTCGGGCACCCCAGCCCAGCGGACACGCTGTCAGAGGCGTCTCTTCGCCAACTTGGGCCAGTTTGAAGAGGAACGAACGTCTCAGTTCTCGCTCTCCCGCCATCCTTCCCTCGCAGCAAGGCTCGCGGCAGTGCCTCGGGCCGCCCAGACCACAGCCCTGGGAGCCCCGCTCTCTGGCGCGGCCCGCGGGAGGGGAGGGTTGGCCCCTAAACTCGCCCGTCCTGCCGAACCGCCCCGGCGGCTTCTCCCAGCCCTCGGGCCGTCCCGAGTGGCCTGGAGAGGCGTCGAGCTCAGCCCCAGCTCCCGCCTCCTCGCCTGCCTCGGCCCTGGAAAGGGAGCAGTCGTTCTGTGAGGACCCGGGGGCCCTCGGTGGCCTAGGGAAGCAGATCCGGGGGGCCTAGCCAACCCCGCGGCCCCCAAGAGGCCGTGGGGACAGCACAGAGTGCGCGCCCTTGGATGAGGTCCCACAGCGACGCCCCGGCCCGCCCCGCTCCTCCTCCTGCCGGCCCAGGCTGCCTCCCATCTGGGGAGTTTTGTGGGTTTTCTTTCTCCTCCTCCAACCTCCGCGGAGGCCACGACTCAGGCGCCGCAGCCCGGGGCCGCCTCCATGGTGCGGGGCAGCCGCTGCTGAAGTCGGCAAAACCTAGAGTGGCCTGGAACAGGCGGCGGGGGAGGCCAAGGCCATGGCCATAGCCACAGCCACATCGGTGAGTCCACCAGGGAGTGGAGGGCTGACACAGACCTCCACCGGCTGCCCTGGTCTCCTGTCACTTTCCTCTCTGCTTTCTCTTTGTGTCTCTCCCGGGTCCCTATCTCCGGGAAGCTGTACCCCTGTCTCACTTTTGTTCCCCTTTCTCACTACCCATCCCTAGCCCCTTCTGAGTCTGGATTCCCCTTCCTCCCTCCCCTCCTCATTCTCTCTTTCTTCCTAGAGGCAGCCTCCTGGATGGAAGGGAGGGGGCAAGTCTTTACCGAGTCCTGTTTGCTTTTTTATGGGCGGGAACAGATGGCCACTGGTGGTTAGCAGGGGCTTGTGATTGGGAGGCAAGTAAAACGTTGGCAGGGGCTGAAAGAACCGAGATTGGAAGAAAAGGGAAAATGGGATCTGCCAAAGGGCCTGGGAGGACCTTCTCTAGAGGAGGGGTGGAGGAAAGCGGGGAAATGGAGCAAAAGAGGGAGAAGTGGGGTGGATAGAGAGAGGAGAGGCGAGGTGATGTCAGCCAGCCTCTGGCCACTTTCCGGGGACGGGGACAGAGGGAGGAGACAGCTGGTATGATGGGACAGTGGAAGGAGGCCTCCCAGAGAGCATGTGGCCCACAGCCACCCCCCCACTCCACCCTCACATATTAAGGCAGCCACTCCCTTCTAAGCCAGCAGGGCCCTAGAGGAGAGGGTAGAGCAGAGAAGGCCACGCCCATCATCAATCAGTCTATCAGCAACTCTGGCCTGGGTTCCCAAAATTGCAAGTCCCAAGGGTTTGGCCCCATTGGACAGAATTCAAACCTCACACAGGGAGGAGCTTTCCACAGCCCCACCTCTGCTTTCTGTCCTGCCCACCTTGCTGTCTGAATTCAGGCACTCTGTCCCTTTTCACCCTTCCTGAGGTTCCAGGGAAAGTGAGGCTGCCTCCTGCTTTCTGAATAGGTGCTCCAGGGAGGAGGATTGGGAGACTGGAAAGAGAAGCCCAGTTCCTGACAGCCTTCCATTTGAGGACAAGTTCCAATTTTCACCCCTCAGACTAAATTCTTTTTAGTTCCTCACACTGTATGATGGTGAGAAGACCCGAGCTCAGAACTGGGAAAGGGGGAGTTCTGAAAATAGTGGCGGTATTCAGAAAGATGCTGGCTCGGGGGCCATCTGGTCAGCTCTGCCATCCCAGAAGGCAGATTTTTCTTTTTATCAGAGTTCTGAGGGCGGGGGATGGTATTTATGCTAAATCAAAGTCACAGGATCCTAATAACAGCTAATCTCTGTTGATTACTTAACTACACATGGCTCTTTGCTTTATCTTTTTTTTTTTTTTTTTTTTCACACATATCTTCCAGTTCTCACAACAACACTAAAGATAGCGCTGTTATCTGTTTTCAGATATTCGGATATGGGATTCTCCAAAGTAGGGAAGGAAGACTCAGAAAAGCTTCATAACCTGCCCATAGCTGCCCAGCTAAGAAGTAGCGGAGAGAGCCAGGACTCACTTGGGTCTGACTGCTTCTGAACTATGCCCTTAATCCCCTGGCTGGGTCCAAAACAATCTAGAATTTACATTTAGAAAGTGCCAAGCTAGCCAAGAATTTGTGTCATCTGGTTAGGAGATTTTCTTTCTGCAAACGATATCCTTTAGAAACCAAAATATAATCAGAGAATGGGGGGATGAGTTTGGAATCAGGCACAGGGAGAAGTCAGTGTGTTGTTAAATCGCCCAGCCATGAAGGGCCGGACCACCTCTCAACCCCAGGGAAACATGGCTCAACACTGGCCAGACACATATCCTCGCCGGGGCCTGGGGACCGAACGCAGCCTGCCGGGGATCTTTAGCTTGAGAGTGTAACTGCGTTAGTCAACCCACCTGGAGTATCTGCCCAATAACACTGCCTGTTGACCGCTTCTGTCTAAGTCCCCGGTGTGCAGATCCTGCCAGCAGCCACGTCACTTAGCTCACACAACTGGAGCAGAACGTCTTTTGACATTGTGAGTAGTTTACGCTCCATTCTACCCAAGGATAGTGTGGCACCAGAACCCTGGGAAGAGTCGCTAGCAGAAGGAAATTGGGTATAATGAAGTCTTCACATGTGCTTGAGTCATGTTTGAGTCACGACGGTCTTGGCTTCAGTACTGTTACTAACTTAAAAAGGAAAAAGGAATTCTTTATGTTGGTGGCTGTGGAGAGGCAGGAGAGGAGTGACTCTGAGTGCAGGCTCTGGAGTCAGTCTTGTGTTCAAATCACACTCCACCATCTGGACTAGCCACGGGCAAAGTGCTGAGCTCTCTTTTCCCAGCGGGGATAAAGATGGCCCCTCCCTCATCAGTTATGAGGATTAAATGAGATGGCTGAGACAAAGACTTGCACAGTGTCCGTATACATAATTTACACTTGTATTGCTGACTTACTACCTAAGCATGTGATTGTCTACCAGACAGAGCTGGAAACAGGCTGATAAGTGTTTGCTCTCGACTGGTCCCAACACACACGCATATCCTGGGGTCTACACAGAGGTGGGGACTTCTGGCAAGAAGCAGGCCCCGGGTGTCCAGTTCATTGGAGGAAAAGCCTCTGGAGTAGGGGCACCACATACATGATTTTCCCTTCTCTGTTGATTGCCTCAGCTTCTTCTAGTAGAATCTTATTTGCTCAGACTGAGAGCAAAACATTTGCATCGGTGTCTGTGTTCTTCCTTATTATGATATGTAGGTGCTATCTGGGCTGGCCTTCTCCCAATCTTTCTCAGAATGAGGGGTCTCTGCTGTTGCTTAAGTTAGCCTTTTGTTTGTGGGAGGTGCCGACTGGAAAACAGTGTCAGGAGATTCTGCGGGAGAACTTGACGGGACTTCTTCATATATAGGAGGCTGTACAGGAATCCATCCTAACTCAGGCCCTACTGCAGGGGCTAGGAACACTCATCCCTGTTCTCACAGGGTTTACAGTATAAGGGAAGAAGTCACTACCAAAAAAGGTAAATAGATATACACTATTCCTTCAAGAAAATGAATTTTTAGGCGCACCCTGGTGGCTCAGGCATTAAGTCTGCGGCTCCAGTTAGTTCAGGTAAAGCCCAAGGACCTGAGTTTGCAACCTGGGGACTAGGGAGGAAAAACCAAGATGAACAGTTAAATAAATAAATGCTTCTTCCTCTTCTCTCTTCCTGCCTGCCTACTTGCCTTCATTCCTGCTTTTACCTTTCCTTTAAAATAATATTAAGAATAATTTTAAAAATTAATATAATAAATAGACAGTATAAAGTCGTTTGAAGGAAATGATAGGTGGAACACACAGAATGAGGTGGAGAGAAGAGTGAAGAAAAGACCTCTTTGGGAAGGAGAACTTTAAGCAGAACTGAAGGCTGTAAAGGGGTCAGTCAGATGAAGACTCAGGGGAGGTCCATTAGTGCAAAGGCCCTGAAGAGGGAAAGAGTTTTGTCTGATTCAAGAAAGAGGGAATCAGAGCACTGGGGTGAAACTGGAGACCTGTTGGGAGATCAGGTGTTTAGCTTGAAGGACGCGGGAGCTCTGAAGTGTTTTGAGCAAGGGGTGACATGACCTGATTTGTATGTGAAAACCCCTCTCCCCTCTCCCACCTCGCCCACTAGGCCCAGCTGGCGCGGGCACTCTACGACAACACCGCTGAGTCCCCACAGGAGCTGTCCTTCCGGCGAGGGGATGTTCTGCGGGTCCTGCAGAGGGAGGGCGCTGGTGGGCTGCATGGCTGGTGCCTCTGCTCCCTGCATGGCCAGCAGGGCATTGTGCCTGCCAACAGAGTGAAGCTCCTTCCCGCTGGCCCAGTGCCCAAGCCCAGCCTCTCCCAAGTGCCCCCAGCCCAGCCCTGCTCACCACATCCAGCCCCTGAGCATGGCAGTGAGGACCAGGAGGTGAGCACCGAGCCCTCCCAACCCCAGCCAGGAGACTCTGAGACCTGACTCCACTGCACTGCATGAGGCCTGGCCCTCTGGGCTGTTTTCTGTTGGCTCGGGGAGGGTGTGGGATTTGCCTGAGCCCCTCCAGGGCACACAGTCTCTGCCTCACTGGTGCCCACTCCTCTTGACCCACCTACCCACCTGATCCCCCAGGTGTATGTGGTGCCACCCCCAGCTCGGCCCTGTCCTACCTCAGGACCTCCAGCTGGACCCTGCCCACCCTCCCTTGACCCCATCTATGAGGTCCCCAGAGGCAGTGGGACCCAACTGGCTGCCCCTGGAGACATCTTGGAGGTGAGAGCTAGAGGTCGGTGTGTGTTGGTGGGGAACAGATGCCCATCAGGGTCCATTACTGAGCCTGAAGGATGACTAACTGCTCCTCCTCCAGGTCTACGACATACCCCCCACTGCCGTGCGAGTTCCTTCTAGTGACCCCTATGACTCTCCAGCCTCCTTCTCCCTCCCTCTGGCCCTGGCTGCCCCGCAGTCCCCCGAAGAGGATGAAGCTCCCTATGACGTGCCTCTGACCCCAAAGCCACCCTCAGACGTGGAGCCAGCACTGGAGTGTGAGGGGGATCGGGAGCCAGGCCCGCCCCTCTATGCTGCCCCCTCCAACCTGAAACGGGCATCAGCCCTGCTCAATCTGTACGAAGCACCAGAGGAACTGCTGGCAGATGGGGACGGTGGCACTGACGAGGGCATCTACGACGTACCTCTGCTCGGGCCAGAGGCACCTCCTTCTCCAGAGCCCCCTGGAGCTTCAACCTCCAATGACGTGGACACCCTGGCCCTGCTTCTGGCCAGAAGCCCCCCACCGCCACACAGACCTCGGCTGCCCTCGGCTGAGAGTCTGTCTCGCCGCCCTCTGCCCGCCCTGCCTGTCTCTGAGGCCCCTAGCCCTTCTCCAGCTCCCTCTCCAGCTCCAGGCCGGAAGGGCAGCATCCAGGACCGGCCTCTGCCCCCACCGCCACCCCGCCTGCCTGGCTACGGGGGCCCCAAGGTTGAGGGGGATCCAGAGGGTGAGGAGGTAGAGGCTGATCCAGCAGGACACAATGAGTATGAAGGCATCCCGATGGCCGAAGAGTACGACTATGTCCACCTAAAGGTGAGCTCAGCTCCAGCCAGTCCCAGGGAATGCCCATGGGGGCACCAGGCAGGGGAGTGAGGAGGCCTGGGGCTCACTGCTCACCCTTCCCTGCTTTCCCTCTGTTGGCCCTGTTCTTGGCCTCACCACTTGTACCCGTGCCACATTCCTCCCCTAAACCCAGCCTGGGGTCCCAAACCCCCAGACCTGCCTCCAGAGCTCTCCCAGGGACAGCAGCCTCTGATGGTAGGAGAGTCCTCAGGGAGTGGGCTCAAGGCAGAGGCAAGAAGGCCAAGAAGGCCGCCCCACCCTGCACTGAGACCCTGGTCCCCTCCCACAGGGCATGGATAAAGCTCAGGGATCTAGGCCACTGGAGAAGGCCATCCCTGGGGATCCTGGACTGCTGGCACAGCAGGTAACCCTGTGGGTTCGAGAGAAGGGGGCTGGCGGAGGGGAAAGGGGACTTGGAAGGAGAGGTTTTTACTAAGCCATCAAGGGAAATAATAGGATGGGGACAGTTCAGTGAAGCAATCAGCTGGGGTAGAGAAGAGTTGGAATTCAGCAGGAATGAGCTAGAACTTCGAAAAGGCTATCAAGAATTTAGAAAGCAGGGAAAGAACGTGTTGGAGGGGAGTCAGAAGAACGAGCAGCTGAGGGAGCAGCAAGTTTTCCTGGACTGGGTCAGAGCTGGGCCAGGTGACTGCTAAGGCTCCTTCCAACTGTGAATTCCTGAGTTCCTAAGAGACCTTGCTCCTAATCCCTGCTCCACTACTCAGAAACCAGGGGCTCTGAAGCTGTTGGGTAAGCTCAGGGCCCAGGAAAGTAAGGTGGTCTCCTTGATAGACTGTCTCCATCTCTGCAGACCCCGAGGCAGATTCTAGAACGGTGCAATCCTGTAGGAGAGACACTAGCCACATGTGTCTATGAGCACTCGGAATGTGCTAGCCTGAATTGAAATGTGCAGTAAATATAAAAGGCACACCAGACGTTGCAGCTTGTGTGTGAAAAACAGTGGCAATAATTTCTATATTAATTATATATATGGAGTTCTAAAAAGTGTCTTTTAAAAAAAAAAAACTTGGCTTCTAGGATATTTAAAATTGCATGTATGGCTCACCTTACTTTTATATTGGCCAGTACAGCACTAGATTCCTAAGACATTCAGAGGTTTGTGTGAGGTTGTTTGAGTGCAGATTTCTCTGACATCAAATCTGGGCACTTTCCTGCACTCTTGATGAGACTCCGAATGTTCTGGAGGGCAGAGGGAATTGTTGAAAGATTGCACTCAAAGAAAGGAAAGAATGGGCAGCAAAGGGAGGGCGGGAGAAAGGAAGAGGGAGAGGAAGGGGTGGCACTGAGGGTTCCCACTGACTCCCTCTTGCTCCTCAGGAGGCCCTGTCACCCGGGGAGCCGCTGGTCCTGCCCGCTGGAGACCTGCAGCTCCTGCACTTCTACGCAGGCCAGTGCCAGAGCCACTACTCGGCGCTGCAGGCGGCGGTGGCAGCTCTGATGTCTAGCACCCGGGCCAACCAGCCCCCACGCCTCTTCGTGCCCCACAGCAAGCAGGTGGTGGTGGCCGCTCACCGTCTGGTGTTCGTGGGGGACACCCTGGGTCGCCTGGCAGCCTCTGCCCCTCTGCGGGCACAGGTCGGGGCTGCGGGCACAGCGCTGGGCCAGGCACTGCGGGCCACGGTGCTAGCTGTCAAGGGTGCTGCGCTGGGTTACCCGTCTGGCCCAGCCGCCCAGGAGATGTCTCAGTGTGTGGCAGAGTTGGCAGGGCGGGCCCTGCACTTCACCACCCTGCTTGCAAGCCTGGCCCCTTGAGTTACCCCTTGAGGGTAACTTGGCTGGGCTGCAGCGCTCCCCTGCCTGTCAGAACTACCCCCAGTGGAGGGTGGCTGGAGGGCTCTGTCTTAGGAACCAGGAGAGGTGGGGGGCTGTTTCCCCTTCCCGCCTCTCCTCATCTCAGCCTCTCACAGAGGGGTCTCCCCAACCCCGCAGCTTTTTTTGTACGAGCCATTTTGTATAAATTATTTATATTTAATATTATCCCCTGCTTTGCCAGGGGTAGGGAGGAGCTGGGTCCTCCCATTCCTTCAGCCTGTGGGGGAGGTTTTGGGAGCTGTACTGCCACCCACCTCTAAAAGCTTGGCCCCACAGAGAAGCTGGTGACTGAAACCCAGGGCCACCTGGAGCCCCTTTCTTGTCCTGTTTCTTGGCTTAGAACATAAGCTCCTCTCTGCTAGCCGAGAGTGAGTGCAGGACAATGTCAGCCCAGAACGGGAAGATCTGGGAGAGACCAGAGAGGCCCTGGACATGCACCTCAATAAACCCTGCTCTCTGATTCTCTGACTGCTTCTTGGGGGCCTGGAGGGTAGGTCTGGCTCCCCTCAGCCAAATCTATGGGACATGCTCGGCAAGATGCCTTTGGAGGAAATTTTGGTGATTCTTCAACTATGCATTCAATGTGCCCTTGGCTGCCATTGGGTGCCAGGCATCGTTCTGAAGGTGTATTGTGAAAGTACCATTCTGATGTGGATGAGATGGACATAAAGGAATCCATTAAAGTAAGCAAACAACCTGCCACAGATCAGACAGTTGGTGGTAGTGGAAATAAACAGGGTGATGTGAAAAGATTGAGAGAAGAGACCAGTTAAGGAGACTCTAGACAGGATAGTTGGGAGGTGACATGTGAGCTGAGACCCCCAAGCATAAGAGAACCAGCATCCCAGGGAGACTCTGGTACTAACCAGCGGTCTTTCCACTTAGCCCTCATGTCATTAGAGGCGCACATGTGAGGAGCCTTGAAAAGTTCCCCCAACTAAAGGCCCGGCCTCAGCTTTGCACTATAGGACAGCTCCGGCCAACTAGGTACCCTCCTTAGGTTAAATTAAGAGGATCTAGCCCCTTAAATGCCCCCAGGCTTCCTGCTGACTGTCCTGGACACATCTTTTAGAGGGGCTGAGGAGCAGATAAATGCATTGGGAGTACATAGCTCTCGGGGACTTGGTGAAATTGAGAAGACCATGGTCTATATGGGGGTCACGCCCGTCATTTACCAGGGTCTGAGCCACAGATTCGGTTCTACCTTCCCAAAATGCTGCTTTGGCAGGGGACTGGGTTGGAGGTGACCCCCACTTCAGGCAGTATCGTCTCTTGGTGTCCCCTATGCATTTACCTCCTCCATTTTAATTTTCTTCTTTTACTCTCAAAACAATTTCCAGATTCTGGGGCCACTAAAATGCACCCCTATGTAGTGAAGACTTATAATAGAATCCCTTCTCCATCGTCTATAGAAAGAATTTTAAGAGATCACCCTGGAATTAGATGTTTCAATGTGAGTCCCAGATCTGCCATCTACCTATGTATCCGTAGATAAATCCTGTCTGTTCCTCTGAGTCCCCATTTCACCTTTCCTATGAAAGTGATCATAATGGTCTCAGTGTTGACATGAAGTCCTGCCAAGATGTGAAGAGCCCAGCACTGCATAAAGTTAAAGGATTATTATTTCAAGACAGCCACAAGGACACAGATAAATCCCAAAGGAATGTTGGTTTGGACAGCACTAAAGTAAATCCTGAAGAGATGCTGAAATGATTTGGGGAGGGGAATGGTGGGAGACTGCCTAATGCATTCAAAAAGAAAGATTTCCCATATTTGGGAAATTTTTAAGCAAAGGAGACAGAAGTGGTTCAGTGGAGAGAAGAGGGAATGAATTTCTTGGCTGAGACTGACTGGACACTTCTTCCCAGACCTTAGCTGAGATTAGAGAATGATCTATCAGGTGTCAAATCTCTCAGATAAGTGAGTCTCTAACATACATATACCTGGGGATCTAGTTAAAATGCAGATATCATTCAAAGACCTGCAATTGTGTTTCTAAAATGTTCGCTGAGGGTGAGGAGGAGCCATTTTGAAAGGATCACTCCATCTACTATAAATACCAGATGGGGGAAGAGGATGCAAAAAGCGGATGCAGAAGACCAGTTAGGGATTCGGAGACTAAAGCAGCCCCCTGTGCAGCAGGTAGCTAGACTCTGGTGGCAGAGATGGAGAGAGGGCTGAGAACTATCTAGGAAGGAAGATAGGCAGGGTTTTGTAAAGGGCTTGATGTGGGAGCTAAGGAAGGATGTGTTCTAAGTGCTGTCACCTAAGCATCTGGCTGCAACTGGAAGATGAGGGTGCCATCCACAGAGGAAAGCAGCACAAGAAGACAGCCAGGTTACAGGGGGAAGAGCATGAGCTTGGTCTTGAGCAGACTGAGTTTGAGGTCTCTGTGAATCACCCAATGAAGAGGTCAAGTCAGAGGTGGCTTCATGTGGTTGAGGTCCAGAGGAGAGGCAGGAGCTAGAGATGCCAATCTGTGGGTCAGGTCACACTGGTCTGTATTGTTTCTGTCGGTGGTGACTGAAGCTGTGTGCATGGGCCAGAGCCCAAGGTGAACAGAGGAGTGTGAGTTGACAGGGGGCCCTAGAACTAAGTCTGTACAGATGCTGAATGAGGGTGAGGAAGAGGAGAGTGAGCTTGCAATGGAGAAAAAGAACAAGAGAGATGACCAGGAGGTGCGAGACTTAGCAGCCAAGAAAGAAAGTCTTTAGACAAAAGGGTGGTTGGTCAACAGAGCCAAATGCTGAGAGATGGCCACTAGACCAGGGTCGGTTGAAACCCAGAAAAGAGGTCTCCTTGTAGAGGCTGACGCCATACGCAGCTGCTATCCTGTCAGTGCCCTTTTACACATCCCTCTCCCCAGTAAGCTACTCCAAGGTGGGTCTTGTCCACCTGTTCTCTCCAAAGCTTAGCGCAAGGCCAGGCACATAGTAGAAACTTCATAACTTTTTACTCTTGAATGATTCTGAGCTGATGGGTGAGTGGATGGATGGATGATGAGGATGAATTGGAAGCAAAGGAGGGGACTGTGCCATCTGCCTGATCCTTCAGGTTTCCCCACCCCCACCCCGCCCCGCTGTTTACCGCAATGTCCCGCAGACCCGGGGAACAGAGACGGAGCCCCATCCCCTCCCTCTCCTGGGCCCAGGCCCTCCTTCATCTTTCTGACGAAGAGTCTGGACCGAAGGTTCTGCTGACGTGGGAAGGGGAGGAGAGTCTGGAGGAAGGGGAGGGGAAATCAACGCAGAGATCGCAGAGACGAAGGAGGCGCCCGCGGCTGCAGAGCTGCAGAGCGGGGTCTCTCTGGGCTCTTGGCCAGGCACCCGGCGCGCCAGTGGGCCAGAGGACAGAGCATCCTTTCGGCGCGGCCCGGCAGGGCCCCTGCTATCGGCAAACTGGCTCCCCGGGTGGCCACCGGGACCCCCGAGCCCAATGGCGGGGGCAACAGCAAAATTGACGGCACTGTAGAGATCACCCCCAGCCCCAATGGAGTAAGTGCCCGCGCCCCGGGGGCTACGCCAGCCTCTCTCCGCACCCCTGCCCCGCCAACCGCCAGGCGTTTTGCTCCCACGCATCCCGGCCCCAGGCTGCCTAGCTTGCATTCTCTCGCGCCTCTTCCTTTGCTCTGCGGTTTTCTCCGTTTCACCCTTCTCCTGCCCTTCCAACCCCTCACAGCAGGTCGGGACCCTCGGAGATGCGGTGCCCACCGAGCAGCTGCAGGGTGAGAGGGAGCGCGAACGCGAGCGGGAGGGGGAGGGCGACGCGGGCGGCGACGGGATGGGCAGCAGCCTGTCGCTGGCCGTGCCCCCCGGACCCCTCAGCTTTGAGGCGCTGCTCGCCCAGGTGGGGGCGCTGGGCGGCGGCCAGCAACTGCAGCTCGGCCTCTGCTGCCTGCCGGTGCTCTTCGTGGCGCTGGGTTTGGCCTCGGACCCCATCTTCACTCTGGCGCCCCCACTGCACTGCCACTACGGGGCCTTCCCTCCCAACGCCTCTGGCTGGGAGCAGCCCCCCAATGCCAGCGGCGTCAGCGTCGCTAGCGCGGCCCTAGCAGCAAGCGCCGCCAGCCGCGTCGCCACCAGTACGGACCCCTCGTGCAGCGGCTTTGCCCCACCGGACTTTAACCACTGCCTCAAGGAATGGGACTATAACGGCCTGCCGGTGCTCACTACCAACGCCATAGGCCAGGTGAGGCACCCTGGTGAGCCCTGGGCTGGGGGGCAGGGTGGAGGGGCCTAGAAGCCTCACACCTGCTCCACCCCTCTCCCACCCTCAGTGGGATCTGGTGTGTGACCTGGGCTGGCAGGTGATCCTGGAGCAGATCCTCTTCATCTTGGGCTTTGCCTCTGGCTACCTGTTCCTGGGCTACCCCGCAGACAGGTGAGGGCGGCCTTGGGGGCCGGGCAGAGAGGAGGGGGTGCCAGGGAAGCCCAGGCAGCTGGCATTTGCAAGAGACTGAAGAACTATTCGCTGGACTCCAGCAGTCTTTTCTAGCCATCTGTTCAATGATGTGCAGCCCCACCCGTCTCAACTTCATTCCTCAAGAAATACTTCTTCCATACCACTTCTGCATCCTTATTCCCCATCCCCATGTCCATGGATCTCAATAGCCTCCCCTCCAAAGACATAAGTCCCAGCCTGGCTGACCAAAAGCCCTATCTCCACAGATCAGAAGTCCTACCCACCCCTGGATTATTCAACCACCACTAACCATGTCTGTCTCCTTTACCACTCCATTTTCATATATTAATAGACTCATTCCCACTGATCCCATCCACATGGACTGTTAGTTCCATCTCAATGGCCTCACTAAAGATCTGTGCTACTTTCTACATATCAACGGCCCCATTCCTGGTGACCAATATTTCAACTACAAATGATCCCATCTCTGACAAGTGGCTCCTCCCTCATCCGTCAGCAGCTATCTCCAAAGAAAAATGCCCTCATTCCCAATAACTTGTACTCCCATAACTGCCAATATGTGGCCCTCCTGGGTCCATAGCCCAGCCACCAGTGACTACAGTAGCAGCCCTCAGAAATTAATAGTCCCGTCCTCATGGATTCTCATTGTTCCCAGATCCTCTCAGATTAAAAGATGAACCAGTGGCATCATCTTAAAAATCAACTGCCCATCCCCACCAACCATAGCTCTCTCCACAGATCAGAACTCCTGTCTCCTCTGATTCTTGGCACCATCTCCACTGGCCAGGTGTTCCATCTCCACTGACTTTCCCCATGGATTATTAGACTTATCTCCACTGATCTGCAGTCCCATCCACATGGGATTGATAGCTCAACTGGATTAGGCTACCCATCATTCAATAATCTAATTCCCTAAATCAGTACCTATCCTTGCTGCCCAGTAATCACATATCCCTATGGGCAAATGGCCCCAAACCCACAGGTCAGTAGCCCATCCTTCTGCAACAGTGGCCTCATTCCCACAGATCACTAGACCCATTCCCAGGGATTAATAGCCTCATCTCCAAAGAACAGTAATTCTGCCTCCTAAAATCAGTAGCCTTAGTCTCATAATGAATAAGCCCATCCCCATGGAAAAAGAACCCCACTCTGTTGGGTCAGTAATTTCACTTTCAGGCATCAGTGCCCCTTCCCAGTGATCAGTGACCCCAGTCTTCATCCCCATTGATCAATGGTCTTATCCCCAAAGATGAAATAGCTCAACATCCAAGAATCAGTAGCCCAGTCTTCATTGACTCATAGTCACTGATCATCATCACTAACCAATATAGTCTCATTTTCCCTGGTCTGTGACCCCATCCTTACTGATAATTCCCATTGATTAAAGGATTTATCCCACTGCTCAATAGCCCCATCCAAATGGCTCCATCCCGAAAGATCAGATGTCCAAAGATTGGTGATCACCTCCACTGATCAATAGTCCTACCCCGTGGATTAATAGCCCCGTTCTTGATGGTTCAGTGACTAAATCTCCTGGTCAGTGGCCCCAGACCCACTGACCATCCTGTTGTATTACTAGACCCATACCCTAAACCCATACAAGGATGACCACATTCCCCCAAATCAATTACTCAGTCCTCTTAGAGAAGAACAGTCGCTCCATCTTCACTGATGAATGTTATCCCCAGGTACAAGTGGCCAGTGGCTTCACCTCTGCAAATCAATAACTCCAGCCCCATATATTAATGACTCCATATCCTCTAACCAGTTTGAGCAAGACAAGTTCCATTCTTGTTGACCAGTAGCTGTATCCCAATGATCAATGGGTCCTCTAAGCAAAATCCTATCCGGCTGCAAGAAATGCCCTCATTTCTAAGCTTTAATGACCCCACCCCTGCAGAAACTTAGCTAAACCCCAGTGCCAGACATAACTTACCCATGGTCCCTGTCCCCCCATCTTCCTTAGCCTCAGTCCAACTCTTGCTTCCAGGACCCCATCCTCAGACCAACAGCTTTGAAGTGGCCAGTTGGGTCCCACCCAGCAGTTTCTCCCCCAGGGAGTCTGGGTGACCATGGGGCCTCCTTGTTTTCCAGGTTTGGCCGTCGTGGGATTGTACTGCTGACCTTGGGGCTGGTGGGCCCCTGTGGAGTGGGAGGAGCTGCTGCAGGCTCCTCCACGGGTGTCATGGCCCTCAGATTCCTCCTGGGCTTTCTGCTTGCTGGTGTTGACCTTGGTGTCTATTTGATGCGTGAGTGACACCTTCCTAAAGGTCCTTCCCTTGGGGTACATGCCTGCCTACATCCCCAGGCCATTCCATTCCCACTGCTTCCTAGGGTCCCCTTAGTCTCTTCTTCAGTCCCAAATTTTAGCAGTCCAAAGTCTCAGCGCTCTTTCTAGCCAGGCCTTTGAAGGTTCAAAGGTTTTGCTTCTCTCCACACACATCTCCCCATGATCTTTTAGATCTTCCTTTCCTCTAGACTTGTTGCTGTCAGGGAATAGAGCTTTATTTTTAAATGAAATCCTCACTAGCTGTATGACCTTGAACAGGGGTTGATATGAAGGTCAAAAAAAAGATCTGATGTGAAAGAGTCTATACACTTGGAATACTGAACACCCAGGGGGTCTGACTTGGGAATCCTCCCAGGTTTGAACATAAGAGGAGAGAGGACTAAACAATCTCCCTACTCTTTGCCATGCAGAGGTCTATGGGAGGCAATGGCTGCACCTCCACTTAGTCTGACCTCACTCTCTGTCCTCCTTCCTCTCTCCTCTTCTCTCCCACTCCTTCCTCCCCGTCTCTCCTCCCTCTCCCTGCTGTATCTCCAGGCCTGGAGCTGTGCGACCCCACCCAGAGGCTTCGGGTGGCCCTGGCTGGGGAGTTAGTGGGGGTGGGGGGACACTTCCTGTTCCTGGGCCTGGCCCTTGTCTCTAAGGACTGGCGATTTCTGCAACGAATGATCACCGCTCCCTGCATCCTCTTCCTGTTTTATGGGTCAGTATCCCCCTCTGCTGTTGCGTGGCCATTCCCACCTCTACCTCCAACCTAGCTGTAGCCCATGATCCCTGCTCTTCTCCATTGGCCTTCATCCAGGCCACCCCCCAGCTCTGACCCCTCGGAGGTGTGAGCGTCCCATCCCTGGCTAGGTCTCCTGAGCAGTGCACCCCTGCTTGCAGCTGGCCTGGTCTGTTTCTGGAGTCTGCACGGTGGCTGATAGTGAAGCGGCAGATTGAAGAGGCTCAGTCTGTGCTGAGGATCCTGGCTGAGCGGAACCGGCCCCATGGACAGATGCTGGGGGAGGAGGCCCAGGAGGCCCTACAGGGTAAGAGACAGTGGTCCCTACAGATGACACCTCCTATACACACACGGTGGTGTCCTCAGCATGGCTATAGCTGTGCCACCTGCTCCCAGAGTCCCCACTTCCCACATGGTGGGAGGACCCCAGGTTCTCAACTATTTCTAACAGTTCCTTTCTCTCCCCAAAGACCTGGAGAACACCTGCCCTCTCCCTGCCACATCCTCCTTTTCCTTCGCGTCCCTCCTCAACTACCGTAACATCTGGAAAAATCTACTTATCCTGGGATTCACCAAGTGAGTCTGAGGCGAGGGCCAGGCCAGTAACTTTGAGGGGGACAGGCTGAGTGGGGAAGGTCTAAGGCCCCTGAAGAGGGCAGCCAGGGTTGGAGGGCAGTGGATGGGGATTCAGACTCTGTTCTTTGCTTTCCTACCCCTTCTCACAGCTTCATTGCCCACGCCATTCGCCATTGCTACCAGCCTGTGGGAGGAGGAGGGAGCCCATCGGACTTCTACCTCTGCTCCCTCCTGGCCAGCGGCACTGCAGCCCTGGCCTGCGTCTTCCTGGGGATCACCGTGGACCGATTTGGCCGCCGAGGCATCCTGCTTCTCTCAATGACCCTCACTGGCATCGCATCCCTGGTCCTGCTGGGCCTATGGGATTGTGAGCACCCTCCCCTCCCCACCGTATGGCCTCAGCCAAAGAGCCCTAGCAGAGGTGCCCCAGACAGGCTCCTCCACTGCTCCTGGTATAGGCCTCCCAGGAACACAGCACATCCTGCCCAGATCTTCCATAATCCTTCCCCTGCCCATGCAACCTTATATGTTCTCCCAATCAATGTCCAGAGCCCACCCAGCTAGAGCCATAGAGCCAGAGACTCAAGGGGATGACACCAGCGACCAGGTCAAGCCTGATCTCCCCACTTCCATTCACATCATCCCTCTTGGTCCTCCAGATCTGAATGAGGCGGCCATCACCACTTTCTCTGTCCTTGGCCTCTTCTCCTCCCAAGCTGCTGGCATCCTTAGCACCCTCCTTGCTGCGGAAGTCATTCCTACCACTGTCCGGTAAGAACAGGGGTGTTGTTTGGGGCAGGGGCAGGCCTTCACGCCTCCTGCTGAAAACACAGCCTGCAGGACAGAGGGAAGGTTGCTGGAGAAGGGCTGGGTGAAGCCCACTAGAAGTTACACATCTTCTCCATCTCTCCCAGGGGCCGTGGCCTGGGCTTGATCATGGCACTGGGGGCACTGGGAGGGCTGAGTGGCCCCGCCCAGCGCCTCCACATGGGCCACGGAGCCTTCCTGCAGCACGTGGTGCTGGCAGCCTGTGCCCTCCTCTGCATCCTCAGCATCATGCTTCTGCCAGAGACCAAGCGCAAGCTCCTGCCTGAGGTGCTCCGGGATGGGGAGCTGTGCCGCCGGCCCTCCCTGCTGCGGCCGCCACCCCCTAACCGCTGTGACCACGTCCCACTGCTTGCCACCCCCAACCCTGCCCTCTGAGTGGCCTCTGAGAACCCTGGCAGGAGGCTAGCCCATCTAGAAATGCGGCATAAGGCCCTGGCAAGATCCGGAGGACTAGGTGAGAAAGGCAGGGCTGCCCCAGAAGACGCAGAGGTACCTCATGCCAGCCATCAAGGAGTGCTCAGAGGACTGTCCCCACTCCCATCCTCTCCCTGCTTCTTTGTATTCACTTTCTTGCCAGAGTCAAGGGGCAGGGAGAGAGCTCCACACTGCAGCCACTAGGTCTGGGCTCCATTCCGTGCCCTAGGACATCCTCCCAGACCTCATTCTTTCTTGCTCTGTCATTCTGTTTCAATAAAGACATTTTGAACAAATGAGCATACCTTAGCCTGGACGTCCCTCCCTTCTGTTGTCCTTCTGTCTCTAAGATTTTGAGCCACAGAACCAAAATGAATAAAAATCTCCCTGCTGCTCCCTGTGCCTTGCCTGCCCCGTCGACCCCCAGCGTTAACTTGTAGACAACTACCACCCTTACTGATCTCGCGCTATGCTGCTAGGACTGGGCTATGTGCTTCACAAACATCATTTAATCCTTGTAATATTGCCAGGCAGGTGTTTGGATTCATTTCGCTTTTTTGTTGTCGCAAGCAATAAAAATGGACAAATAAACCTACACAGAAAAGGGACTTATTAGAGGGAGGCAGGAGTTCATAGACGAGCTGAAGCAAAACTGTCAGTCACACAGGAAGCAGAGATGCGCTGCTCCACGGAATAGGAGTCAATGTTGTCAGGGCTTCATGTGAATGAATGAACTCCAGTGGGATTCAGCCTTTAGATCACCTCTCCCTCCCCCTTTCTTTAAAGCCAAGGTGCTGGTAGCAGTGAAGAAGGGAGAAGCACTGTATTTATCGTATTTAGTTGTTCACCTTGGTTGTTCACATGGCTTTAGGAATCAAACCCAGGACCTTGGGATGTATGTGGCATACACCCAACTGTTACTCCACCAGGTTGTGCCTTTTTCTTTCTTCCAAGTTGCAGGTAGGAATGAAGGTGAGTAGACAGGCAGGCAGGGAGAGGAGGAAGAAGCACTTTAAAAAATGTTTTATTGTGCATCCTGGTGGTTCTCCCTAGCCCCAGGATACGAACTGGGTCCTTGAGATGTACATGGGCTACACTTAGGCCAGAGGCAGCTGACCTAACCACTACTCCACCAGGGTGTGCTGGGTTACCCCACTGAAAGCTCATTTCCATATTACTGACAACTGGGGAGAAGAACAGTGAATCAGGGTGCTTTGCAGGTAAAAACAATGGGTGCCAGGTGCACCCCATGGTTCAGGCAGCTGAGATGCTGGTGTGTGGGCCACATGCAGCCCAAGGAACCGGGTTTGAGACCTGGGACTAGGGTGAAAAAAATGAAACAAATAAAGGTATTTCTTCCTCTTCTTCCTTCCTTAAGGAAGGTGTAGCCTTGCCACACCCTGGTAGAGTAGCAAGTTGGTCATTCGCTTTCAGAAGATGCAGCCTTCAGAAATCCAAAGGACCTGGGTTATTGTCAGCAGAAACAACTAGGATGGACAATTCAATAAAATAAACAGGATGCTTCTTCCTCCTCTCTCTTTCTGCCTCTGCTTGTCTTCATTCCTGCTTGCTTTCCTTAAAAAAAAAAAAAAAGAAAAAAAAGCAGCTTCTCCTCTTCCTTCCTTTCTTAAAAAAGAAAGGAAAAAGAAAAGAAAAAACAATGGATGCCTACTACCACTATAGTCTTTTTTTACAGATAAGAAAAATGACCCTTGGACATCCTGAGGTCACAGGTTCGTGTCCTGGGGCCAAGGGTACAACTAAGATGAACTAGACAAAATAAAATGCTTCCTCATCTCTCTTCCTGCCTGCCTTCACCTTTCCTTTAAAACAGTACCACTACTTTCACATGGCTCCAATGTCATTGAGAGACACCTGGGCTATAAGCTGGCGCTCTGGACCCTATCCTTGTAAGCATGAAGTGGAGTCTCTAAGCGCTCCTGGAAGCTGGTGTTAGGAGATTTGGACTTCTTCCTTAGTGCCAGGGCCACCTCTCAGACTAGAGCTGGCCTTGTTTCACTGCTTTGAGCAATCTTTTAAACCTCCAGCCTCCCAAGGTTGCTCTGAGAATTAAGTAAAATCATGTATTATAAGTGCCCTTTAAATTACCTCACTCGATGGTAAGCACTTTGAGGACAGGAACTGGCTTATACAACTTTAAAACACCAAAACCTGACACATGACGGATGTTCAAAAAGTTCGTTCATTCTTTCAGCAAATGTTTTCATGCCTGTTGTGTAGACCCGTACTTTCCTGGCTATTTAGGGAATTGGCCATCCCTCAGGGAACTTAAAATTCAACTAATAGTAGGAAAATTAATGAGGAGGAAGAGTGGCCAGTAGTTTGGAACAAAAGATTGCATCCAGAAGGAGGCTAGACTTCAGAGACAAAGCCCATGGGCCGAGGCCTAGGAGACAGGTACAGTGCTCTCAAATCTTGCCAAAGGATATAGAGGCCACAAAGACCTGGAGGTAGAAAAGCGTGAGATGGACCTGGAGAGAGGAATTCTTAGGAAAATCAAAGTCTTAGGGCTAGTTTCTTCCAAAGAAGGTAGGCCCATTACCCACAGATTCCTGAGGCACCAGCTTCCTGACTCCTTCCACTCTGCCAATCTATGCCTGAGGCGTAAAGTTCTATGAATTCTACTACTGGGCTTCCAATAATCATGTTACTGGAAAACTCATCAGGACCTTTCTTTCATAAGGATCTTCAGAGCTTCCTGAAATAGGTATTACTTTTATCATATTGTACTACTGAGGAAATGGAAATGAAAGAAATTGAGGAATCTTCCCTTAAGTGGTGGTGCCAGGACTCAAATCTGGGCCTCCTGGCTGTTCTTCCTACTCTGGTAGTTCCTTCAGTTATACACTCTGCACCACATATTCTGTAGAACAATGTCTATGGGGTTTTACTGATCCCAATGTTAACTTCTGAGATTTGGATAGCCAATAATAAAACAAGAGATTCTACTGCAAGCTCCAGAGATCCTGTAGGAACTAATAGGGCAGTAGATAAGAATGCACTTGTGCTTCTTGGAAGAACTCATGTAAGGCCAATATTAGGATATTTTCATGTTAATGACATTGTCCAAAACAGTGGTATCACTCTGAGGAATGGTGTCAAAGGGACATTTCAACCAACCCATTCTTCATACAACTGGGGAAAAGTCCAGAGAAGTTAAAAACAATCAAGGCGCATCCTGGTGGATTAGCAGTTAAATCTGCAGGGCGTAGTCCATATATTTGGGGGAGCAAACCAAGATGAACAACTAAAAGTGCTTCTTCCTCTCTCTTCCTACCTGCCTGCCTGTTTGCCTTCATTCCTGCCTGCACCTTCCCTTTAAAAAAAAAATCGCAAAGCTACAACTCCTGTATGGAGGGTAGGTGGTGAAAGAGCAAGATTCTCTGACTTCAATCAACAATATGAAGACAAAGAAAATGGAATAATTTGAGAAACAGCAATGAAGCACAGCACAGGGGGAAATACCTTCCCTCATCCCCAAGCAATCCAGTGTCTAGGTGAGAAGAGTCAATGTGTATAGTTAAAACAACTGGCATCTCGATGGGTTGCTCTAAAATTCAACTACAAGATCTCATTGAATCCATTCTCACTGATAACCTTACGGAAAATGGTTATTTTATTTATTTATTTATTTATTTATTTTTTAGGCTTTTACAGATGAGAAGACTGAAGTTTAGAGAAGTAACTTACTCAAGGTTATATGACCGGAAAATAATTAGAATAGCCAGACGTTGAAAATGGATAACCTGCGATCTTCTTACTGCACACCAGACAAAAAGTATTTCTAATTACCATGAAAGTATTCCTTACCCTGTATATTAAATTTAGAAGTACCCCAGGAACTTAAAGATGGTTTTCATGCAAATAAGGAAATGATTACTTTCTCTGAAGAAGAGATTGTACTGATTGAAATTTTTTAACTGAATTCACAGCTGAGACTCATAATGAATTATTGATGAGAAAAGTAAGAGGACATATGGGGTACACCTCTAATCTTAAAAAATTACAGGAAGTGACATGAAGGTTACTCCCATTACTCTTAGTCAACCTAGTCTGGCCATCCAGCAATCAGTTTTAATCTTTACATATTATCTACCTCTGTCTGGTGTAGCTCAAGTCTGGGGGAAGAGGCATAGTCACCGCCTGCAAGAGCTCAGAAGAACAGAAGACAAATAATTACAATCCTATATGGAAAGTGCAGAGAAACAAAAATGCTGTAGCAGTACTGGAGAGGTTACACTTTACTGAAGGCAGGGAAGGAAAGCTTCTCAGGTATTTTGATTGACTTTTCCTTAAACACCAGGTACAGAAAGAAAAAACAGCGCAAAGTCTAGAAGCATGACAGAATATGGTGTGCCAGTATTTATTTTTAAGTAACCATGGAATAAAGTATATCTATGTAAAGCCCATGGCTAACATCATATGTATTAGTAAAAGGGAAAAATCTTTTTCCCTAATATCAGGAAACAAGTCAAGGATATCTGCCCTCATCACTGCTATGGTACTGAAGGTTCTAGGCAAGCAAGAAAATAAAACGTACTCAGAATGGAAAGCATAAGACTGTATTTGCAGATGACATGATCTTGTAGATAGAGAATCCTAAGAAATGCACACACACACAAAAAAAAATTAGAACAAAATAAATAGGTTCAGTAAGGTTACTAAACCTGTGCTTGAACTTGCAGGATACAAGACCAATATACAAAAGTCAAGTATATTTGGTGGAGGGCAAGGTGTGCTGACATATATCTGAGGAATAGGGAAACTGCACATATAGGGAACCTACACATGAGTTTATTTTAATGTGTAAAATCAAAGTTACTGCAAGAAAAAAAATTTACAAAAAGAAAAAGACTGTTCTTGAACCTCATTGGAAGAGACCTTAACAGATGTTAAGAACAAATATAGGTGTACCCTGGTGGAGCAGCAGTTGGTCAATCCTCTCTGAAGGAGCAGGCCATGTACTCCTGGGTTTGAGTCTTGGGTCTGGGAAAAGCAACCAGTGCGAACAACTAAATAAAAATAAAGATGCTTCTTCCTCTCAAAAAATAAAAAATAAATAAAGTATATTTCTATACAATAGCAGTAACAATCTAAAAACAAAACTAAAATAATTCTATCAAAGAGTAAAAATTAAAATATGAATAAATTTCACAAGTTTAAGACATGCACACTGCAAACTGCATTGTTGAAAGAACTTAAACAAGATATAAATAAATGGAAAAACATTCTGTGTTCATGAACTGGAAGACTTAATATTGTTAAAACAGCAATCTTCCAAAAATTGCTATGGAAATCCCAGCTATTATTTTTGACCGAAATTGGCAAGCTGATTCTAAAATTCATAAGGAAATTCCAGAACAGCTAAATTATCTTTAAAAAAGAGCATAACTGCAGGACTCACACTTCAAACTTCCAAAACTTATTACACAGCTACAGTAATCGAGATAGTGTGGTACTGGCAAAATCCCAGGCCTAAGGACCAAGAATTGAGAGTACATAAATGAAACCACGCATTTACGGTCAGCTGATTTTAAAAAGGGTGCTAAGGCACACCCTGGTGGCTTAGTGGTGAGTCCACCAGACTCAGTTCCAAGGACCCAGGTTGGTGAGTGGGGGTGAACAAACATGAGTAACTAAAGTGCTTCTTCTTCCTCTCTCTTCCTGCCTGCCTGCCTGCTTGCCTTCATTTCTGCTGCAATTTTCCTTAAGAACAAAAAACTCTTATGGCTCAACAATAGGACAATCCAATTTAAAAAAGTGAGCAAAAAATCTGAAGACATTTTTCCAAAGAAATTAAATAGCAAAAAATCACAAGGAAAAAAAAATAGTCATTAGGGAAATGCAAATCAAAAGCACAATGAGATACCACTTCACCCCTACTGGGATGGCTATAATCAAAACAGTGGACAAAAACAAGTCTGGTGACAATGTGGAGAAACTGGAACCCTCATACACTACTGGAAGAAATGGAACATGAGGCAACTACTTTGGAAAAGTGGCAGTTCCTTGAAAGGTTAAGTAGTTACCTTATGACCTAGTAACTCCACTCCTAGAGAAATGAAGATATGTTCACACAAAAATGCACAGATATTTGTAGAACTATTCATAACAGGAAAACAATGCAGAGAACCCAAATGTCCAATGGATGGATATACAAAATGTGGTTATTTCTACACACAGTGGAAAACTATTCATCCATAAAAAGGAATGAAGTACTGATATAAGCTACATGAATTTTTAAAGACTTATGTGGCATGCCCTTGGTGCAGCTGTAGGTAGGTCCATCCTGAGTCCCATGGCAGGGAGTGTAGGGGGGTCTGGGGGAAGCAATGTGAAAAACTAAATGCTTCCTCCTCTTGCCTGCATCTTTCCTTCAAAAAAAAAAAAAAAAAAAAAGAAAGAAAAAGCCTATGCTAAATGAGACGAGCCAGACACAAAAGGTCACATATTTTATGATTCCACAAAATATGGTGCTAGGGGCAGGTGAAAATTGGGGTGTTTGATAATAGGTATAGGGTTTCTTTCAGAGTGATGAAAATGCTCTAAAATTCGGTAGTGGTGCCATCATTTATAGCATACATGCATACACAAAATGTATTAAATACCACTTAATTATATACTTAAAATCTTACGGTATGTAAACTATACCTTAAAAAAAACTAAATCCAGAACTCTTTGTGGTAGGAGGCAAATCAGAGGTATGGCAAAAAGTTCCGAGTGACTTTTTCTGTTAACAAAATTCTAGCTCTTAAGTGTCTAACACTTGTTAAATACTCAATGTCATTTGTTCAAAG
Organism: Solenodon paradoxus; assembly: GCA_004363575.1. Classification (NCBI taxonomy): domain Eukaryota; kingdom Metazoa; phylum Chordata; class Mammalia; order Eulipotyphla; family Solenodontidae; genus Solenodon; species Solenodon paradoxus. The sequence goes on along the minus strand of RJWH01003310.1, from coordinate 107,309 downwards.
ATTATCATTGGTATCGACACAGGCAAGAAAAATAAGCAGGGTTGAGAACATTTTTGTGTTTTAACAGGAAAGGTACAAGCAGGAATGAAGGTGAGCAGGCAGGCAGGGAGAGGAAACATTTTATCTTGGTTTCCCTGGACCCTGGGTCTTGAACCAGGAACTTTGGGATGTGGAACTAAACCACTAAGCCACCGGGGCACACCTGAGACATTTTAAAATTAGATCATGAACCACCTGGTAGTTTGGTAGCTTAGTGGCTGGGTTTGCAGCCTTAGGCTGGCTACGTACATCCCCAAGGGCCAGGGTTCACGATCTTAAGTCATGGGGCACAACCAAGGGTGAACCACCACATAAATTAAATGCTGTTTCTTCCTCTCTACTTGCCTTCACTCTTTTGAAAACAAAAAAACCCCACCAATGTTGAGTCTAAATAAGCAATGATCATGTTAGTTGAATGTGATCATCGAATTCATGAGACTAAGACATTTCTGCATTTCAAAGTTAACTAAATGCTTATTTTTCATTTCACAAGCCTACCTTGGGGCACAGAAGACAAGAAAGCCTACATGACCCCAATTTGAGAATCTAGTGTTGCTGGTGAGGACATCTGCACATAAATTTTATCAGGAGCTATTAGATAACTGTAATGTGGTCATTATTTTACTTTCCCAGGCTCATTTAATGACCTCTCAAATGCCAAACAGAACTATAAGCTACCCAGAAACTCATCATCCTCAACTAAACACATAATGTTCCTGGCTAGTTACAATTTTAACTCCTACTCTTTTAATTCATAAGTGGGAACTTCCCCTCCAAACACCAGAATTTCCACAAAAGATAATTAACAGCCATCTGGGATCTAAGAGTAAAAAGGAAGATAAATAAAACTTACACCCAACAGGCCAAACAATTTTTATTTTCAAAAACAACTTTATTCATGACACATATTAAAAAAAAAAAATCCCACCCCCTGGAAATGAGCTAAAAAAATAAACAAAATCCACCTCCCACCTCCCCGTTCCCACTTCCTCCCATTCCCTCCAAATAAAAGGGAAAAAAAGGCAAAGAAAAAAACAAAACAAAAAACTGAAAAACAAAACAAAAAAAAGTCCCAAAACCCCCCAAAACAAGGTAGTGCATTTCCCCCAGGGGAAGGGAAATTTACACTGGAGCCGCTGGGAGCGGAACGGAGATCTTCCGGCTACAGAAACCTGCAAAGAAAGACACTCAAAACAGAAAAAGAAACACAAAAGGAAACAAAATAGATCACCAGGCAATCTGGAGGGGCAGGGAGTCAGAAAGAGTGGATTGGGTGGCAGAGCTGGCAGGACAGGAGCAGGCAGGAGGGGACTGTGAAAGTTAGGGGAGAAGATAGAGGGAAGGTAACAAGCAGAACAGTTTGGTATCCTTCCAGAGCCCTGGGTAAAAAAAGCCCTCCTACCATCCATGCCCACCTACCCTTGAGCAGCCCCCAAGGGGGTGAAGTGGGACAGGGAAACATAAGGAGCAGCTTTCACAGTTGAGACGTGTCCATGGCGAATCCCCAGAGTGAATAAGCAGCCCCCTGCCCCACTCCCTGGGCCTTCCCCTACTCCCCAAAGCAGGTCCCTCCTCAGCAGTTAGTTATGGGATTCTCCCCCCTTCCACAGTATATCTTTTTTTTTAAAAAATATTTTTTTTCCATCAAGGTCATCTTCTGTTTTTCTTTTTTTTTTTTTTTAATTCTTTTTTTTTTTTTCCTTCTTTCCTCTTTTTTTCCTCTCTCTCCTCCTAATACACACTTTTTTTAGTAAGGGGAATACCATGATGTCGCTCTAGCCCGGCCCCTGGAAGAAAGAAGGAGAGTTAGGTGTTAACATGATCACTAAACAGCTCAGTACAAGTCCCTCCCGTGGTCCCTTGCCCCAGTGACTGTGAGGGAAAGGGGAAGATGTTTCCAAGTATCCTAATAAAACTGACCCCACAATCCTAGAAATAGTGATACACCTGGTAAACAGGATGGGAGAATTAACAGAAAGCTTGCCAAACAGTGGCAATAAACAAGTGCACTGAGATATAGGGGCAAGAAAAAGAACGTATTGTTCATCCAGTTTTCAGTTCTTCAAAGCTCTTCAACCCTAGGCCCTACAGAGCTCCCTAACTCCTCGGGGCAGAGGGGCAGACAGCAAATATTCTGAAAAGTCAAGGTCCATGTGCCTGGCCTATCTATTTAATGTAAAGAGACAGAAGTCACGGAAAAACATTGAGTACAAGACAACACAGGCCCAGTTAGAAAGTTAACCTTGCAAAAGAATGGCTCAGCTAAAGAGTAAATATCTTAACATCCTCCCCCTCAGCCTACTGAGGAGGATCAGCTAGCCTCTGGTATTCTTCCAAGGGAGGTTCAAACTTCAATCCCTTCCCAAGTCTGGGAAAAGCAGCCAGTGTCCAAGCAGCCCTTTCACAGCTCCCCCTCTGAGGCCCTATTCTCCCTGGCCTTGTGAGTTAACACTTTGTGTCAGCAAATCTCAAGGCAAAAAAAAGGCTGGGGCAAGAAGTATCTCTCAGAGTAGAGAGATCCATCCCTTATCACCAATTCCTGCCCCAGAAAAAAGATGGTGAGACTGGCCTCCTGGCCTGCAACTACCTTCCTCACCCTGCACAGGCAGGAGACCAAGTCCCTGGAGACCAAGGGCAGGGTAAGGGAGGGAGGTTCCTCAGGAGAGAAGGAAGCATACAGGGTTCATGGGAGGCGGGGGAGAGGAGCAGCCCATCTATCCTGACCTGTAGATGCGGCCCCGGGGCCTGCTGTTAAAACCACTGTAGAATCGAGAACGGGAACTGCTGTAGTTGGTGGTCCGCGCACGGTATCGGGCTCGTGGAAAACCTCGGTCTGTTGTGCTGATGCCTGGTCTGTTGGTTCGTTTTGGGATCACCTGCAAGTAAGAATCATATTATAGAAAACCTGAGAAAGTCAATCTGGAGAGTTTATAGAGAACCAGAATGGCAATGAGCCTGGGGCTTACCTTGATTTGTCTTCCTCTAAACAGGGACTCATCTAAGGCCAGGGAAGTCCTCACTGACTCTTTGTCTGAGAACTCTATATACGCAAACCTGAAAAGAACCATGCCTTTTTATCTGAGGGCGAAAACAGCAGACTGCAGGCATGCCTTGGGTACAATGTATTCATGTTTTTCATTATTTGTCAAAAACTTTCAAATAGAAGATGCTAATCAAAAATTCTAGCTAGTCTTGGAAAATTATAAAGCAGGATACACAGGGCCTGGAGTGCCATAACACCAGCTAGGGCCAACGAAAAGTTGTGCCCTCCTTATAGTTTATGATCCCACTGATCCCACCCACACCAATCCATCTGTCTGGTCTCTTATTTCCCTACTTACCCTTTGGGGTGGCCACTAAATTTGTCACAGAGTATGGTAACACGGTTGACTGAACCACAGCCATGAAAGTGCGCTTCCAGCTCTTCTGCTGTTGCACCATAGTCTACCTGTGGGGGGAGGGGCATGATTCACAAACACTGAGCAAACTTCAATTTCAACAGGTATTCTGCCCAGGGATGGGTAATCTATATATACACAAGGAACTAAACTCTCTTCTTTCCAACCCCAGAACCTCTGATTTGGAGTTGGGAAGAAACCCAAATGCCAGAAACGTAGATAACCATTACTGTCTACCTCCTCCCAACCGCCCCTCCGCTCCCCAACTCCACCTATCCCTGAAATGTTCAAGACTTTCATTAAATTCCCTCAAGTAAGAGCTTCCACTTAAACAGAGCCCTAATACATACATTGCCAACATAGATGGAACGAGCATCAGCCTCCATCTTCTCCTCAATAGACATGATCACTGGGCCAGCTTTGAAGACAAAGAATCAGATGTTTTTCCACCTGACCAAAATATGCTGCACCACCACCACTATCAGTGAAGGTAAACATTTTGGTCTGTTCTGTTCTCATTACCTAAAAATACGTGCTCACTAAATTAAGGAGATTAATACAGCCTTGGAAATTAAAAAAAAAAAAAAAAAAAAAAGGCACAGGATTCCTTCTCACACCAAAATCAAGTCCCAGCTGAATAACTTTGGTTGAAATGATTTGAAAACTGAACAAAATTCAGTTGTCTCAGACTCGACATTTCTAGATTAAAGGGGAAGACCCCTGCAGTTAAGCGGTTTCTCTTAGGTTCCTAAAGGGACCTCATTGAAAGAACTAATTGACTCACCAATTGAAAGAACTATTAGACTTGAAGGTCAAATGCCAGCTGGCAACATCCACAAAGGTAGATGTAGACTAAGAACAAAGAGCAAACCATTTGTAACTGGGACAAAGGAAAGCACAAGACTACCATCACCAAATCAGGTTCTGTCTCACAAAGGTCAGAGGAATAGACGGACTATGACCGCGGCACGGGCCCAGTAATTGCTCAAGACAAGTAGCTCCAAGGTCCTAAACATCTAATTCCATACAGACCCATGAACACCCACAAGCCTTCCAACCCGACAGCCGGGGCTGCGCGTGCAACCGCCAGTTACTAACCATTGCCTGGAGGTGGACTCATGTTCATTTGCTTCTCTACCTCGTTCTGTAGCTCTTTTAGCTTCTCAGCTTCTTCCTCCATCTCCCTGACTCGAGCTTTAATCGCTTCTAGCTCCTACAAAGAGTTGTGGAGAGTATGGAGATGAACTCATGAGTAACCGATAGAGACTGTGCTCTGCTCGCGTTCCGCGCGCGGCCCCAACCAGACTCGGCCATTTCTCTCGACCCACGCGAGGGTCACAATGAAAAGGAAACCAAGTACCTGATCTGGAGCAACGCTAGGCACCCATAACGCCCGAATCAACCCGACTGGGCCCCTTCTGGCGGTCGAGGATCTCTCCCTGGCCGGCCCCAGGCACGTTATTCCCCGCCCACCCCCACCCCCCGCCCCCCTCCCGCTTGTCTGACTCTGGGCCTCCCTTGACCCGGTCGGTCTCGGGCCTGCTAGCACGCCCTCCTTCCCTCACCGGGTCCTCAATGGCGCCGTCCCCCGGGTCACCCTCGACCAGTCCCGGCTCCTCCTCCTCCTCCTGGCTGCCGGGGGCTCCCGAGCCAGGCCCAGGGCCCGGAGCTCCCGGGGGGGCGCGGGGCCGGGGCGGCTCCTCTTCAGGTTCGGGCTCCGGCTCCGGGTCCAGTAGCAGCTCCCCAGGCTCCAGTTCCTCAGACTCCAGGCCGTTCCCGTAGTCCCCTGCGCCCCCCGGGGCCCCCTCCCCGGCCTCCCCACCGGCCCCGGGCACAAGATGGCGCCGCCGCCCCGGCCCGGAGCCCCGACCGCCCGCAGCCCCCGCTGCTGCTGCCGCCGCCGCCGCCGCCGCCATCGCCGCTCAGACTGGGGCCCGCCGACCAGCGATTGGAGAGCTGCGCGGGCCACGCCAAAGATTCATTAGTCAAGCACCCTGCCCGTCACCGCGAGCTAGGACTCTATTGGGGAATGTTACTTGGCAATCAAATAAGACCCCACCTCTAAGGCGGGGCCTTACGACAAATTCTCAAATCCCGGTAGGGGAAATCGATCTGTCAATCAACACACGCCCCTCCTCCTCTCTATGCCTTAGGTAACAATACAGCCACGCTGTGACAACCCTGCTTCTACCCCGCCTATGGGCGGGACCTCGAAGTATATCACGCTCGTTGATTGGCCGCTGACTAAGCAAGTGGAAAGGCCCTGTCTTCTGATCGCCTCGCTGCGGTGGCCCAGTCTCAGATGCCGATTGGTTCACGGGATTCCAAGGACTGACCCTTACCCCAGAACGGACTGCTGGGCTTTCAGCTGGGGGAGGAGGGAAAAACCCGAGGTCACATGATTAGTTCTTGGGGGTTCGCCATGTTGATACGACTGGTAGCTAAGTTGTGAGTTGTTAGCCAGCAGGGGCTGGAAACAGTGTCTCGGTGTCTGGAAACTGGTCTCCTGACCAGGGAAGCACAAGTAGATGGGATTTTGCTGGAAATGGAAGGTTCTGAATGGAGGTCTCCCAAGAGCGAGGCGGGGAAAGGGTTACTTTTTGCAGCGAGGTTATTGGCAACCACTTTCCACCTGTTCTCCCAAACCAAAGCTAGGAGGAATCCTTACTAAAGATCTATCAGTGCCGGGTCCTTTCGGTTCTGTCTTCCTGCACAGGCATACTTTTGGAACCCTTTGCTTACAACCCAGTTTTTACCCGTTTCTTCTCGTTTGCTTGGCCAAGTATAGTCTCAGAACGCCTTACCGTGGTCTCAGAGACCTCAGGACCAGCCTATTACTCAACTATGTCCATACTTCTCGTCCCAGTGAACGTACCTGTTCCCAGGTCTGCCTCTGTATGTGCAGTCTCTCTTCAACAAGATGACTGTAGACCCAGTATCACCTCTCCTGCATACCTTCTGCTAGCCTTCCCTACTCTACTGTAGCAAGTGGGCCTTCACTGTGCAATTAATCATTTTGTGCTGTGTTTCACACCTAGGTTGTCAGCCTCTGGACCAGAGACTGGATTCTATTTATATTTGCATCTCCGCCTTGGGGCAATAAGCCTACCACTAGGAACTGTCCAGTGTTTGTTAACTGAAGAATGTATTGATTGGGGTCTGGGCGCCACCCACTCTTCCATCTTCAGGGCTTTCTCAGACTCCAGACCCTCCTTCAGATCCCAGAAGTGTTTCTCTGGGCAGGTTTCCACCACACCATTGCACTGCCCTTTTTAGCTACCAAATGGGTTACCATATTTTAGTAGTGAACCTTCGCAGGACCTGGAACAGCGGTGCTAAGTTTGCAAGAGGGATATTTAGAGACAGATCAAGCTACATTTTGAGAACCACATGCAGGAGAGCCCCGCCAAACCATTAATGTTAACAAACCTAAAAGGATGTGCATGGAAGGGGTAGGGGAGATTTAGACAACAGGCAATCACTATTAGCAAACCAAAAAGTCAAAAGCTTCTCAGTGTACACCTACTCTTACCCTCACCTTTGCTTTTTCTTAACAAATCCTTACCTGAGGAATGGGGAACTTGGAGCAGAGTCACAGTAGCTTAAAATGTCACTGAGAATCACTTCTTCAGTCATCTCAGCTTCAGACGTCTGGGAGAACCAAAGTTAAGTACCAAGGACAAGCTCTAAAAAACTGAATTCATTGGAAGAAAAACATCTTTTCAACTGACCTTAACTCAATTAAGATTTGGATGTTTTACAGGTACCTAATTTAAACTAAGCAAGCCAATTAAGAGAAATGTGATTTTTTAAATAATGTCTTTGAATCCCTATTTTTGTTGAACACCTGATTTAGTAACCAGCACTGTCCTATACTCCTTATATTATCTCCTTGAATTCTCAAAACAACCCTGTGAAATAGTATTTCTAAAACCATAACCTTTTTAGGCAAGAGGAAAGAATGAAGTAACTTGCCCAAGTCATGGAACTAATTAGAAGTGAGCAGAGAATTCAAAGGCAACTTTCAAAAGCTCAAAATTACTATAAGGTCTGCTTTAATAAACAAAGATTACATTATGCAAAATGCTGAAATTGGAAAAAGACTAAATTGCAACATAGAGAAATGTTTAGGCAAACTATAATTACATCCAGTCAAAGATTATGCAGCCATTAAAAGTTTTACACAGTGTGTGATAACATGCAAACATAATTTTTGTTAGGCCAAAAAAGTAGAATGTAAAATTGTATATAAAGTATGATTACAATACTATTTAGCTGATGTAAAATTAAAAAGTTGGGCACTGGGGAAAAAAGGAACATTAACCATTACAAAATCTTTTCTTTAGCAACATGTACCAAAGATTTTTAAATGTTGAGATTCTTGACCTGATAATTCTGTTTCTTATAATTTCTTCTAGAGAAATCATCAAAAAACTTGATAAGCATCAGAGAAAAAAGATGTTAATCAAAGTGAAAAAATGTAAACAACTTGAATGTCCACATGTGGGCACTTTCAGGAAAATTATTACTGTAGACACACAGATTTAATTTTATATAGTCATTATGCCTTCAGAACATTTTTAATGACAAGGAAAAATGTTTGCAATATAATGGTAAGCAGAATTGCAGTATACAAAATTGTACATACAGTATGATCAGAAAATATAAACACAGTTAATAAACAGGAAAGAAATATGCCAAAATGTTAAAGGTGGTTCTCTCTAGGTATTCGGATTATGATTGATTTTCTTCTTTAACATTTTTTATGATTTATGATTTTTTGAAAATATATCCATTTTTATTGAAGATAAGAAAAAGCACTTCAGCTTCCAAACTTACTCTGATAGGTACATTTACTTTTACAAACAAACACAATTTAAAAAGTTATTTGGATGGCGACTTGTAAAGTTAAGATACTTGGTTGAAAGCATGAGAGTTTTTACATACTGGGTTAAATAAAATATTAAAGTTAGCTTTCCCTATTTATGCTTTTTTTAATGTGGTTACTAGAAAATAAAGAACTACATATGTGGTTTACTTTATATTTCTACTGGACAGTGCTGATAGGGAATCTTGGAGCCTTGATTATTTACTTACCTCTATTTTGGAGCAGACCCCAATTACCTTCTAATGCAAAGTCTGACCCTACCTATCTTAACTCCTTAAGTTCACCCTATAAGCAGATGTAAAGTGACCATTTAAATGAGAAGGAAGGAGCTTTTATTAGGTTGCTTGTCCTGCTAGGTTAACTTTTAAGAACTTTGTACAGGGAAAACTTCTTTTAGCATAATGCACCAGAAATAAATATTCTTTATTAAAAAAAAAAAAAAATCAGACACACCCTGGTGGCTTAGTGGGTAAGTCTGCAGGGCATAGTCCACATACATCCCAAGACTCAAGTTCTGGGGACTGGGGGACAGGGCTGAGGGAACAATCAAGATGAGCAACTAAATAAAAATAAATAAAATGTTTCTTCCTCCTCTCTTCCTGTTTGCCTGCCTACTCACCTTATTCCTACCCGAACCTTTCCTTTAAAAAATAAAATTGTTTAAAAAAAAAATCTGAAAATACTGACAGCAAAAATAAAATGACCTATAAAATCCACCACCTAATCAGTGATATTTTGGCATACCACCTTCCTGAAATTTTCAATGCACATTATAGAGGTATGTGTGTGTATGTATGTGTGTATATACACACATATATGTGTGTGTGCACCTGTGTATATATACACATATATGCAAAATGGGATCATACTATATATTATTTTCTAAACTATTTTCTTATCCAATAAGACAGAAACATCTTTCCATATCAATAAAAATACTTTTTCAATTTCATTTTTTATGACTTCATTCAAAAATCACCTCAGAAATTAGGCCCTCCCTGACCACTCTAACATAGAAATCTATACAGATACCTTCCCAATCTCCCCCTAATGAATTAATTTTTCTGCATATTATCACCTTGTAAAATGAAATGTTATGTTAACTAATGTTAAGAAATTTGTTTACCTTACTAGAATGTAAGTAACATGAGGGCCTAAATTTCATGTCTGTTTCTCTATCTCAATTTCAAGAACTATACTTAGTACACAGAAGACACTTGAGTTTTTGCTGCGTGGTTGGAGAATTCTACATAGCATTCCATTATATTGTTTTCTGGTTGATTTTTAAAATATTGTTTATATCTTGCCTATCTCCATATTTAAGGCAGTTTTTAAATTTCTCAAAGGATCAGTCTCGTAATCTTAAATAAAAAGACTATCTATAATTTATCCTTTTGCTAGAAATTGTAACTAAACATTGCCTGGTTTTAATCAAAAGTGCCATCTGGGGAAATAATATGCATGGAGAACTGTCTGAAGGAAAAACAATTCATCTGTCTATTTAGATAGTCTGCAGTTTAGGCCTATAATATTAAACGATAGCATCATAGAGCAAAATTGTGATGAGCCTGATAAAACAAGCTTAGGACCAACTGAATCCCCATTTAGTGTTTCTATAAGAAACAGTGGTACAAAACTCAACATTGTATTTGCTGTCAGATGTTATGGAGGGTGGTGTCTACTATATAATGTGTGTCTTCTCAGGAGTGCCACAAAACTTTTGGCCCATCTTGAGGCAATGATAGGCTCTCATAAACCCTAAGAGGAATGAGAATCTATTGTATTTTCCAACTTTCTTTAGCTGCCAAGAAGATTACAGTTGAATTTACAGCCCAGCTGTAGTATTTGGGAAAACTGCTTATATAATACCTTTCTGTGCATCAATTTTTTTTTTTTTGCTGCCATACAATATTATTGTAATACTTCAATTTACTCCTCACCCATATTTAAAAATCTGTATTTTCCTATTGTTCTGTCTTTGTGTATTACAGTAAGATGTTGCAAATGCTTTTTTGGAACTAGGCAAATATAAACCAATCAATCACACACTGCAGTGGGGATGAATGCAGTAGCTATCATCATAATCTGATATTACCTATTAAGAGTCTCCAATTCCCTTCCCCCAATACTATATTCACCAAGCCACTCTGATTTTAACATGGCTTGCCCAATAGATTTTTCCAGAGAGAGAATGGAAACACAACACTGGATTCCTCTGAGCAATATATTATTTCTCACTACAATTTAACATAAATTCAAATACCATTTTATTGCACAAAAATAGACTAAAATTTCTAACTTGTGATTTTAAATTAGGACCACTCTTCCTGTCAGATAGGATTTTGAAGTGGTTCTAGACTAAAAGTACAGAGGGATGGGCTGAATAATTCCTGTAGGACTCCTAGTCCTTCTTATTTAACAGTCTGCATTAAAATGGCAGAAACTAAGTGTCTCAGGGGACCCAGATAGGAAGCACGGGCTCCATGTCTGGCAGATTTAAGGGCAAAATAGGCAGTGGGGTGTGGGGAGAGATGCTCATTATCACACACTTCTGATTAGAGGTTGTACCACAACTGGGGACTTGATTATCAGCATAAAAATCTTTTTGGTAAGTTTTCTTTTGGTTTTTGTTTGTGGCCATCCCAAAGTATTGAAACACACACTTTCTCTTAAGGCTTGAGTTGGCATAGACAGTATGCTTGGCTTTGGACTTTTGACTCGGTGTGGAAGAACAATTCTGATTTGATTTTTTTTTTTAATCTCAACACTTTCCCATATCCCTGTTACTCTAAATCTTGCCCTTCATGAGGTCAAGAAAGATGATTGGATCAAGAGATGTCCTGACCCCAGGCTATACAGTGTAGACGTCACAAACCCTGCTCAGTCCTTCTCATTAAAGTTCTGGGCTTTATTTATTTTTTAATATGACCATTACATATTACACAAAAATAAAAGTCAAATGAACTTGGTATTTATAAATTATTAAATAAAAATACAGGAATATATATTTATATTTATAGAACTTTTTCTTTTCTTCTAAACTAACCAAATCTGTTCTCCCTCCATTTTATGATTAAAAAAGTAAAATAGTATATGCCCTAGAATAAATGGGAAGTGGGATTAAGAATTGCAGGACCTAATTGCCCTACTTCTGCTCCTTCCTTGGCCTAAGCAAAGTCCATATTTTTCCCTTTGGGCACTGGAAAGCAAGAAACACCCTCTCCACCTATTTAATCTCTGAAAAATGGCAATTGATTTATTTCCTTAATTAAAAAAAAAATGAAGTGGATTTAAAAACTGGGAGCCATACTCAGCCTTCTTGGCCAAGAGCTAATCCCAAGGAATTATATGGCTCTAGAAGAGAGTCTCTAGTTTTCCCTGACAGAAGAGTCTCTGGGGTTTCCATTGCACCTCAAGCTAAGAGGGGCAGGACAGGTCCTAACTACCCACTGTGGTCCCATCTAAGCTTTGCTTCTTGGAATTCAAACCAAGCCTTTTATCCTTTCAGGAAACAGCCTCTCCTTGCACTCAAGTGTAAAGGCCTCAGAGTAGGGCATTTCAGTAACCTGGCCATGGTTCCTGCTGCCCCTGTTTGCTAAAAACCCCCAGGGGTAGGCATCTGTGGTAGAGGGCAGGATGAAGAGCCTGACCCAAGCCTGGGGGAGCACAGGCTCCAATTTGGAGCTGATGGTCTAGTCAGTGGTTTTCTAACTTTTTTCAGCAGCAAACCCCTTAATGTGAATAAAATCTTACCCTGAACCCCGATATGTAAGACAACTACAAGGGAAGCTGTTCTGTTTGAGGGCAAGTAGCCCAGCCTGCTCAGCACCCCTCCTTTCTCTTCCCCCAAAACTCCTGAGACAACCCCTAGGAAATTCTGGGGTGCTGCCAAGCAGTTTGAAAACCACCGGCCTAGTTTGTCCTGAGCCAGTCAGAGACCCACCCCACCCCAACTGCGTGCCACAGACCAGCTCTGAGTTTCTGGTATCAGCATACTCATGGCGCATGCAGCCTACCACCTCCCCTGTAAATACCATTAAAAAGTGCAGCCCTCCCTCAAAAGCAAAAGTCTGGGCTAAACACCTGAGGCCAGTTTTGGTCCCACATCCTAGTGAGTACAACTACGAGGCCACATTCTGGGACCAAGTGAAAATCTTTAAGAAGGATCAACCATGATGGTCTAGCTAAGCTGATCAGTGCTCGGGATCAGGGGCGGGGTTCTAGAGCACTGTATCTGAAGTCAGCATTAGAGAGCAGCAGTTTTAGCACCTTGGAAAGTGCAGCAGTGAGGTCTGGCTCAGGACATGCATCTGGAGGGAAATCATTCTTTCTCAAAAGAAAAGGCTATAAACTGAATCTGTTCTAGAGGACTGTGCGCTCTAAAGTTAATATCCTCAGACTGAGGTACGGACAAGAAACACCCATGCAAAAAGCGTGGCTTCAAAGAAAATAGAAATGCTTCTGGGTCATGGTAGGTACTCTAGAACCCATACCCCTGGCCCTTGATAAAGCAGCACCAAAGCCCACCACACAGAATAGGCCAGTCACAGAGTACACGTCACCCTCACACCCATAGGGTTCAGAGCTGGAATGTTCCTCTCAAGGCATCAGCAGTCTCACTGAGACACAGTGCAGGACCCAGACTGTAATCCAGATCAGCAGTGATGTCCACACACTCAAAAGGAAAATTAGTTAGAGCCCCAAATTTAGCGTTTAAGTTTGAGTACTGAAGGTCCCAGAGATACGGAACACTTTAGGCACCCGTGTGCCCTAGTGGGAGAGGAGGGTGGCAGGCAGACCCAGCTACCGAAGCCTCTCCTCATGACAGGCTCCGAAGCCCCACCTTTCTGTCAGAGGTCAGGAGGCAGCAGCAAGTGCACGATGCACACAGAAGGGGGACAGTGGGGGAACAAGGCCAGCCTCAGAACCTCTCCTCTCCCAAGCCCTGCTAAGCATTCTGTGCAGAGAAGTGCCCAAAGCCCTCTTTCTGGATACAGTGTTTCTCACTAGGCCTTGAGGCATCCGGACAAGGGTAGAGGAGAGGAGGGGGTTGAGAGGAGGGGCAGAGAACTGCCCCAGTTCTTGCCATGGCAAGAGGGAATGTTTTCTCCTTGAAGAACCCTACCATCACCAGATAAGACAAGCAGCCCAGCATGCACAGGAGCACACGTGCACATGCACACGTGTGTCTAAGCAGCCCACTGTCACAGCCACCTCTCCCTGTCACCTGAAAAACCTGAGCCTCCATTCCAAAGAGATGTGCCTTCTGTGTTTTCGCCAAATCCCACGCATCCAATGGAGACACAGCTCTTTATGCAAGTCCACCTTCCTCAGGGCTGCAAGTCAAGCTCTGGGAATAGTTTTGTGTGCCTACACCTCAAGGTAGGCGTGACCCCTCCCCTCCAACCTCCCCCAACCCTGGAATGACTCCATCTCCTAGACCCCTGACTTTGCAAATACCTTCCCAAGTCTCCAGTTCATTTGTCCAACCACCTGCTGCCTGGCACACCCAGATCCCTCACACACTACTCTTCCCCTTCCTGTCCCCATTCCATGCCCATCCATTTCTCCCACTTCTTCCAAGGGCATTTCTCTTATTCTGTTTCTGCTCTTGTGTCCCCCAGCCACACCTGGCCCCACCTGGCCCCGGACTTTCTCACTTGCTAGCAAAAAAGGCCCCTACAGTTACCAGGGCCCCCAGTGCCACGGCCCCTGTCAGCACTGTTCTCACTGAGGCCCAGTTCCCCTCCCGCAGACGCCGAGCCTCCTCCAGGGCCCCGTCCCCGTATAGAGCTGTGAACTCCGCCTGTGGGAGAGAAGGGAAGTAGGAGAGAAAGGAGAGAGGGATATCAGGAGAGGAAAGATGGAGAAAAGAGGAGAGGAAGAGTTCCAGTTCCATCCACTGCAAGCACTACCCCAAACCCAGCTCATCTCTGGCCCAAGCTCTGCTGGCTGCAAGCCCCTCTGATCCCAAGCACTTGGCTCGTTTGCCCTCTTTCCTCAAATGAATCCATCCTTTCCTTGGCCAAAATTCTTAGAACTGGCTTCCTTTGCCAAGGCTTACCTGACTACTACCCATCCCACCCACCAAGCCCCCACCCCCAGTGCCACATACAAGGGTATAAAAAGTTCTCAGTGGCTGGATGCCAATTCCTTGCAGGTACGCTCTTGGTACCGTGTATCTTACCCTCTGCTTTGAACCATGAACCCATCCAGTGATGGCTGCATGGCAACCCTGGAGGGCAGAGGCCAGCATGACATCCATAATGAGGGCATCTGATTCTACCCCAATAGGGAGACTCAGCCCCCAGCCTCATTCCCAGCAAAGCCACCCAGCTGCCTCCAGCCAAAGCTCCCACCTTTCCCCTTGGAGACCAGCTTTGCAGAGGGAAACACAGAGCAGCAATTGAGAAGCTTCTTACCCAGCCCCCACTGCTGTGGATCCAGTCAGCCAGCCGTGTCTCCAGGTAGGCCACCATCCACTCCTGCACTTGTCCCACAAGTGGCTCCATCTCCTTGTTGACACTTTCAGCACACAAAGCGGCTCCAAAGACAAAGAAGGCCACAAGGCGGCCCCAGTTGGGGCCCCCTTGGAAGAGTTCATCAGAGACCTGGGTGAAGCGCTGCTGGGCTGAGCCCGGGGTCACATGCAGCTGGGCTGCCAGGTCGGAGAAGGTGCGCCGGAATCGGGTCTCAAACTCATCTCCAGCTGCCCGCATAGCCTGGTGCAGCGGGTTGGCTGCTGGGCCCTCCCCGGGGCCAGCTCCACAGACATAACCTTTCTGCCTCAGCTTATAGCCTACAAAGTCTGCTACTAGAGCCCGTGTGTCTGGGGCCGAGGCTGGGGTCGCCATCCGGGCGGCTGTAAGAGTCAAGGACGAAGACTGGCATGAATATGTGGTAAGAATTCCAGAGGGGGCATTTCAGATTTAGTCAACCCAGGAAGACAGGGCAGGAGCAGGAGGAAATGCTCAGAGACCATGGGGCAAGGTGGAGGGGGTCAAAAACAAGGGAATTAAGTCATGGCAAGGGGATAGGGCATGAGGGCTGGCATTAAACTTGTCATGTAAAGCAAGTACCTTTTATTTTTAAAATACTTTAAATTCTTAATAAGACACCATCAACGCTATGATACCCCTGTAAGACTTAACTCCATACTACACACCTTTTGGAGCTAGAGTTAGGGGCTTAGGCCCTCCCCCAGAGGCAAAATGTGAAGATGTTGGCAGAGATGCAAGACAGCCGACACGACGGCTGAAAGGAAAGATGAGAGAAGCGAAGAGTTGCCCGGAATAGAGAAGCTACAGGATACTCACCCAGCCTGGATGGCAGCTCTTAGGACCCAGCACTGGTGGCAAGGAGCCCCCAGCTGGGGCCTTTCATCCTCCTGGCCAGCGTGAAGCCCTGGGAAGGGGAGGAGGAGATCAGAACAAGGCCAGGAAGGCAGCGATCAGAGAGTGGCCTGAGCAGGGCTGGGGCTGCAGTTCCTGGGACCCGGTCCCTGCCTCCAATGCCTTTACCAGCTGTGTGGCCGATTCCATGTTTAATGACTGTCCTCCCGGGAAACCCGGGGCCAAGGGCTTCCTGCCGACACCATCTCCACTCCCAGCTCCCCCAGTGCAGCCCAAAGGCCCAGCTCCTCCCTCACCCCCACCCTCTGCCTGTCTCCAACCCCGCCTGCCTGCCAGGTTAGGGAATCTCACGGGTCAGGCCGCTGCCGGGATCCGGGCAGTTTCCTGGTGCAGGAGCTGGGAGGGAGGGAGAGAGGGAGGAAGGAAGGGAAGGAAGGAGGGAGGAGAAAGGGGGGTGGGAGGGAGGGCCCGGCGCCGGGTGATGATGGGGCCCAGAGATGCGTCCAGAGAGAGGGGCGGGGCTGGAACGCTGGCTTGGGAAGGGCCACAACTCCAAAAAGGAGAAGGCCGCTGGAGTCCAAGCTGAACTGGGTCGCGAGGGAACGCAGGGCTGGGCTGGACTCCTGAGCCTCCAGGCTACCCAGAGAAGCTGGCTCGGCCTCAGGAAATCTCAGAGCAAATTCAGCATTTCCAGAAGCTTGCTGATGTTCCACGCACTTGTTGAACTTTCCCAGCCCAGGGGTGCCTGGAACAGAGAAGCAGGTCCCAATGCGGTGGAACCTTCCTGTCAGTGGCCTTGCCTGTGGAACTGGCAGCCACAGTGTGGACACCAGACATTTCACACCCTTTTACTCCAGGACCACTAACCCAGTGGTCTCTCGCATGCAGGGGCTTTGGCCAGGCATCAGGGAACCAGGAGTTGGATCACAAGCAGTTTCTGCAGGTAATTTTACTTTTATCTCCTTTCCTAGTAATCAGATTGATTTTTTTTCATTGTTTTTACCCATAACTCAATATCATATTTTTAAAAACTCAACAAGGAGGTATAGGAAAAACCAAAACACTAAGCTCTCAACCTCTTCCCCATTCCTCCTCCCTTTCACTATTCCACCTCCTTTCCTGGCGGTTGCCATTGTCAAGGCTGATATTTATCCATTCTGGTGACATACACACATGCACATACACGGCAGTGTATTTACACAGGGCAGTTCACAGGGTGGGAGGCAGTGTGACCGCATTCTACTCTGACAGCCCCATGGGCTCTGGCAGCTGGCACTTCTTTCAGCTCCCAAAAGTCAAAAAGAGCCAATTTAGTTCTCCTTTCCTGCTTGTTCCTTTTGCTTCTACCCCTAGTCCAAGCCTCAGTGTTCTCATCTACTCCTGCAGTCACTGAAGAAGCAAGGTCTTTCCAGGAGCAACAATAGTAACATCTAACACATATTCAACAGTTATTCAGTGCTAAATGCTTTTCTTTGCATGCATATTTTTAATCCTCACACCAATCCTTCTGTTGTTTCATCCTCATTCTATGAGTGAGGACAGTAAGACTCAGAGAGGTTAAGTAATTTTCCCAAATCCACATAGCAAGAATCTGGGACTCAGCCTAATTCAGTCTAACTTGAAAGTATGTCTTTAACTCTGTATTGCTTCAAAATTACCTCTTCACTTGAGCTAATCAATGTTGTTATTGCACTATTTACAAGTCTAAACTGAATCCATATTGTTTACAGATGCAAACTCAGTTCTCCTCACTATCATCAATACATTGCCTAGCCTTCTGACCCTTTCAGCCATCCTCATTTCTTCTTTATTCTTGGGCTAATCTTTCCAGCTGCTGCTAGCAAGGTTGTCTCTAGATAAGTCTAGCCTAGATTTTTCATTTGCAATCCTGATTTCTTCTAAGACATGTGCTTCAAATGAAAATACTTTTTAAGTCTATGGATCCAAATATATTTCTGTCTGCCTACTTATGTATAAGCAGAAATTGGATTTTATTCATTTGTATTTCCTCATGGCCTAATAAGTCCTCAGTAAATGTTGACTGAACCAGTCACTCACTGCCTCTGACCATTTATTGAGCAGGCCCAGTCAGGTGTTTGAAGATAACAACATTGGCAGTTTAAGAAACAAAGAGTGGGCACACTGGTGGAGTAGCGATGGGTTCTCACATATGCCAAGATCCCAGATGTTCATGTCCCGGGGTCGGTGGGAACAACCAAGATGAACAAGTAAATAAAATGAATAAAGCGATGACTCCTCCTCTCTCTTCCTGCCTGCCTGCCTGCTCGCCTTCATTCCTGCCTGCACCTTTCCTTAAAAAAGAGAAGAAAAGAAACCAAGTGACTTGGAATAAAGATTCAGTGCTGATCTGAGAATCCAGAACAGAGTGGCTAAACCAACATAAATTATATCTGGCCCGATGATGTGCCTTTCAGACCAACCTCACCAGGATAAGGAATAGTTGCTCAAACTATAGACAAGGCAACAGAACTTTTTCTGGAAAACTTCAAACCATATAGGAAGACACTGAACCTTATCTCTTCCTTCAATGACATGTTTTACCAGAACAGTGAAGATAGTTCTAAACTGCTTGACATAATTCAAATTATAGTGCCATTATTTTATACCCTGAGATAGGAAGAGAATATGATTATTACATATGTAATGAGACATGTGATATATATGTATCAAAAAAGAAAATAAAACTATCACTTTTCACATGAGTCCTGGCTAAACAAAATTGCTATGATTAATAGTGGAGTTAAAACACAAACAGGAATCAACTGGACAATATAATGAGTTTATATCCAATGAGTCATTTGTGATTTTACAATTAAACTGTTTTGCTGTTTTAAATTTAATGATTCTATTTCTACTCTAAGATTATCCATGTCAATACTCTGAAGATGTTAACCAATACCATTAAGTGTTTTAATCTGATAGAACCAAGTGGATAAGAGTGGACTCCAGTTGGACTGCTGAGGTTCTAATTTTAACTCCCCAATAATTATCTATGTGGTCCTGGGGAAGAATCCTATTCCTTCTCTCTCTTAATTTCCTCATCTATAAAATTGGCATAATAATGTTCTATTCCTATGATAGTTATATACCATTAGTTAATATTTATAAATGTCTTTTTTCTTAAGAGGAAGAAAGGCAGGAATGAAGAGAGGAGGCAGAAGCATTTTTATTTATTTGCTCATTTCAGTTGTTTCCCAGTGCCCTGGGGAGTAAACTTGAATCCTTGAACTTTAAGTACTCTAGGCCCCAGACATTGGCTTAATGCCTGAGTCACCGAGTTGCACCATTATTTGTTAAACTCTTAAAACAATATCTAATGGTATGGCCTGGTCGAACAGTGATTGGGTCAGTCCCCTCCAAAAAAGCAAGCCTATACCCCTGGGTTCAAGTGCCAGGTCTGGGGGAAAACAACCAGTGTGAACAACCAAATAAAAATAAAATAAAGATGCTTCCACCTCCTTTCTCTTCCTCTTTCTCTTCTACTTGCCTTCATTCTTGCCTGCACCTTTTCTTAAAAACAAAAACAAAAACAAAAAACACCTAGTACATTGTAAGTACTATATAAGATTACTAGGAGTTAGGGGGAAACTACACAAAACACTTAACTTTTCTTTTTAACTAACGTTAGAAAAAGTCAGCTCTGTGCCCTCTGTGAAGCTGGAACCCCACAGTTCCAGCGGCAAGAGAGCTGCGTGCTCATTAAATCTGACAGCCTCTAAAGTGCTATAACTGACCATGCATCAGACACAACTTCTGCCTTCAAAGAACTTACAACAGTGGGGTCAGAATTCTAAACCACTGTTTTTTTAAGGAAAGGTGCAGGCAGGAATGAAGGTGAGGAGGCAGGCAAGTAGGAAGACCGAGCAGGAAGAAGCAGCCATTTATTTTAAGTTGTTCATCTAGTTTGTCGGCCCCCCGCCCCCCGCCCCTGGACGCAAACTTGGGATCTTGGGATGTAAGTGGATTGTACAACCGCTACCCCATCAGGGCGCAAGGAGTAATCCACTTCTTTTTTTTTTAACAATGAGAAGACTAAGGTCCAGTGAAGTTGTGCCTTGTTCAGGGTCACACTTACACAGCTGTGGGACCAGAACCTATGTCTCCCAATTTTCAGTTCCAAACTCTTGCCAATGGGCCAAATACTCTTTTGAGTGTCACACCTCAGCTTCTATTTGAGACTCTACCTAGTTTTCCTGACCATCCATCCCCTCTTTACACCCGTCGCTGCCACCCTCCTCCCAAACATGTAGCCTAGGGTTTAAAAAACAAGAGGCCTGAAGATAAAGTCACACATTGGACTGCACATGATGGAAGAAACGGAAAGTTTACTCTTTCCTTCCCGCATTAACTCTTCCCTCGCTGGAGAAAATGGTCTTTAATTTTAGGAAAGGGAGGGGGTGACCGCATTCTGGACCGAGAGGGTGGAGTCCCCGCCCCCTGGTGCAGCAGCGAAGACTGATGCGGAGCCACCTGTCAGAGGGCTGTGGGCTGGGGCCCGGGCCTTTTCGGCCGCCGGACCCAAGGAGAAGCAGTATTGAGCGCACGCTCACAGCAGACAACACGCAGTAAGCCGGACGCGAAGGTCGGGGACCCTGGGAACTAACGGCTAGGAAGGCGAGGTGGTCACCGAGGCGAGGCACAGTTACGGGAGGTGGAGCATCCTGGAGGTGACAGCAAGGAGAGTACGCAACGGCAAGGGGCTGCTGAAGCGGATCCCTCGGCTTCTGCGGGGACCCGGGCGGGCGGAAAGGAGAGCAGCGCCGCGGCGCTGCAGGAGGGACCCACCAGGGCGGGGGGATGCCATGTCTCGCGAGCGGCCCCCCCGCACCGACATCCCCCGCAACCTGAGCTTCATCGCCGCTCTGACAGAGCGCGCCTACTACCGCAGTCTGCGGCCCAGCCTGGAGGAGGAGCCAGAGGAGGAGCCAGGCGAGGGTGGGACGCGCCTCAGGGCCCGATCCCGAGCTCATGCTCCGAGTCGTGGCCGCAGGGCCAGCTCGGCGCCCGCTGGAGGTGGCGGAACCCGGGCGCCACGCAGCCGCAGTCCCGACACCCGCAAAAAAGTGAGATTCGCCGACTCGCTGGGGCTGGAGCTGGCCACTGTGCGCCGCTTCCGCCCCGGAGAGCTGCCCCGGGTGCCCCGCCACGTGCAGGTCCAGTTGCAGAGGGACGCCCTCCGCCACTTCGCGCCTTGCCAGCCCCGCGCCCGTGGCCTCCAGGTAGGCGGCACGGGCACGCCCCTTGCTTGGCACCTTCCCCACCCAGCCGCGGTGGGCGTGTGGGAGTGAGTTTAACAAGGAACACGCATTTCCATCCCTGACCCTGGGCTTGCTTTCGCTCATCCCTTCTGGGGTCACCATTCGCTAGGCCACTCCGAGCTGGGCCCTCCTCTGAAGGCCCAGAAGCCCGGGTCGGACTCTGATTGGCCCAGTGCCTCACTCTAACCCGCCCGTCTCTCCCCTCTCTTCGCCCGGGCTTCCTCTTCCCCTTCTTTCCCTCCAGGAGGCGCGCGCCGCCCTGGATCCGGCCAGCGAGCCCGACTTTGCCGCCCGCTTGCAGGCGCAGCGCATCTGCCTGGAACGCGCCGAGGCGGGCCCGCTGGGCGTGGCCGGGAGCGCGCGTGTGCTGGACCTGGCCTACGAGAAGCGCGTGAGCGTGCGCTGGAGTGCCGACGGCTGGCGGAGCCAACGCGAGGCGCTGGCCGCCTACGCCGGCCCGGCCCCGCCGCCGCCGACAGCAGACCGCTTCGCCTTCCGCCTGCCGGCGCCGCCCATAGGGGGCGCTCTGCTTTTCGCCTTGCGCTACCGCGTAACCGGCCATGAGTTCTGGGACAACAACGGCGGCCGTGACTATGCTCTACGTGGGCCGGAGCACCCAGGCAGTGCCGGAGCCCCCGAACCCCAAGGCTGGATCCACTTTATCTAAGACTCCTGCGGCCGACGGCACAAAACAACAAAGACACGCGAGGGCCGGGGGAGCCGGAAGAGTTGGCGAGGAGGAATGGGAGAAACTGAGATTGGTGGGAGCTGTCCAAAAAAGTCGCGCGGGGGAGGGAGAGTTCGAAGGAAGAAACCAAAGGGGTATGGGAGTGGGTGGAATCAATGAAGGTAGGGGAAATTGGTGTGGAAAACACTAGTTAGATATGAATGGAAGGAACCCAAGGCACAGGAGGAAAGAGGAAAGGGCACTGGAAGATGAGAAAAAAGCAAAAGAATGGGGATGGTGAGATTTTTTTTTTTTTTTTCTTCTGTGAATAGGCCAAGAAAGAAAGCGATTGGGTTTGTCAGGCCTAGGCAGTCAAAGGTTAAGGTACTACTTTGGGATGGAGGTATTTTGTGTAAGTAGGTGCCCACTCCACTTGAAGTCATCCCCTCTTACCCGCCTTTGCCACCTCAGGTCCCCCAGCCCACTCTAGCTTTAACTCAACCATAATTGCCTTGCTTAAATCCCAGGAACTTGACCATGGATCCCCACCCAGTCCCTGGCATTATGACAGGATTTCCTTGTTCTCCCTAATGGTCTCTGGCTTATCTCCCCGGACTGGTTGGATAGCTCCTCTTTCCAGCCTCCAGGCAGCCCTGGGGATTAAAATGAAGATAAATCCAACTCCAGGACACATAATGCAGTGCCTAAGGAGATGGTGGCTTCCAGAAAAATGCCAACTATCTGGGGTGCCTTTTAAGACCTCTAAGCACTTTTTGGACTATTTGTCAGGAGACAGTGAACCACAAGAATCACTGTTCTTATTCTTTCTGCCTCAGAAGAAAAGGCTCACTGACTAGCTGTGTAACATTGGGCAACTTGCTTGACCTCTCTGGGCCCATTTTTCCTCCTTGGGAAGTTGACTTTGGATCTGTGAGTAGCAGTGTAGATTAGAATTCACATCTTCGGCCTCCAGTTAGAGCACTACAGTTCAGAACACACAGAACGCCAGCATCTGGTTGGAGCTGAGGATGATCATCCAGTTTGGGGCTCAACTATCCCAGAGCCCAGGAGGCGTTCTACAACCAGCTGGCAGTCTCAGGGTATCCAGGGCTCTTTCAAGCCACAGTTAATCCTATGCCCCCTTGTTTAGTGCTTTTACCTCCACAGTCTTCCAGGCTGGGTGCTCTGAGACAGTCTTGACAAGACGCATATCCTCAAAGAGGAGAAAATGATGCTTGGGAGCCCCAAAGATAAAACAGTATTGGGGCTCTTTTGAGGATAAAAGATTATAGGTATAAGAGATGGCAAACATTTCAAATCAAGAATCAGAGCAACTTGGAAATTAAATGGCTCCAGACGATGAGCAAGTGAAATGGGAAAGTGAACTTTCCTACCCTTTCACATGTATGCCAATGTCCCTTTCCCTCCTGGTTAACCTCAGCATGAGAGTTACTTGTGCTGGTTGATTTCCCTTTCCTCTCATCCTACTTCTAAGCTTTCTCTTTCCTTTTCCTTCATCACTCTCATTTTTCTTTTCACGTATAGGGTATATACCTTTATTTCATATTTTCAGTCGCCTCCCTCTTCATCCTTGTTGATCTATCTCTGCTGTTCCTTCTCCCTCCAGAAGGGGTGGAGAACCTACTTCCTTTTCTCCAAGACCTCGGTTGATCCACCTTCCTCCCTCAGGCTCCTTCTTGACAGTCTTCTAAAAGGGAGAGGAGAAAAAAGAAACAGATCCTGATGCTGCAGATGAACATGGAGCTCCGAGGTAACCAGGTGCCCACACCCTTCTCTGTACCATTTCTCCCAAGTTTTCTGGATCTCCCTCTTCCTTACCACTAAATGAGAGAATGTGTGCACATGTGTCCATCTATGGACAGAATAGATGTATGAGGCTTGCTACCATGCCCCTCCTGTCCAAGCCTTAATTGTTTGAAGAAAGATGCCTGAAAGAAAGGAGCCCTGAGTCATTCTTAGAACATGTCCATTTTAACATCCTAATCTGGTTAAGAAAACAGAATTTCATGTATCTTGTGGATCACCTTCAGGTCAAAGTTCCAGCAGAGCGAAGAGAGAAACTGTACTGGAAGTCACCAATCAATTGCATTTTTTAGTCGTCATTGAAGAGCCCAGGGGAGGAGAGTGGGTTGATGCTCAGTATGTAATAATTTCTTGCCTAAAGTGTATGTATCACTGTTGTATTACAATAGTTGTATTACAATAGTAATAACTCATGTTTGCTTACTTACCTGCTTACATCTTGTGTCTTGCATGCATTATTTCATCTAATCTTCAAAACAGTCTTATGAATTGAATCCTGTTTTAGAGATGAGGAAACAACCGCAGAAAAGGTCAATAATTTGTTCATGATCACACAGTTACTAAACAGCAGAGCTCAGATTGTGCACCCAGGAAATCTCCAGCATCCCCATGCTCTGTGGTATCCTCTTTATTTAAAAATTAAATATCTTTTTCATTTAAGAACAAAATTGAAAAACTTGCCATGTATTGTTTCTTATTAGGAAAAGACCATACCTTCTAACTGCCCTGTTTTCCTGTCCTCCCTGTCTCCAGAACTGGCTTGGAGAAGGCCAGGTACTCAGGGTCCTGAATTTCATCAAGCTTTAGTAACTAACACTTGAAACTTCAGGTTCTTCCCATAGAGAGCTGCCTCAGGAGCTGGTTGCTGTCTCCAGTGCCAGGGTCACAGCTCTGCAGGGTCAGCAAGGGACCATCCTGAGTGCCTGCTAGAGAACTTGGGAACGTCATTTGGACTCTAGCCTTTGTATACATTGGAATTCTCACCTGCCCCTAACCAACCCTCCCCACCTGTGGACCCCATCCCTCTCTCCCCAGTAGCCTGAACAGACCAGTTCCTGAATGTTTACATTAGAAGGGTCTGGACTAGGACAATTACTGATGGTTTATGCTTGAGCCCTCTCTGGGAGCCCTAGTATTACTGAGTGGATAAATGTAAGCCCATTGAGGGAAGGAAACCAAAGATAATCCACTATTCCCTGAGCTCTTTCTCTTAAGTCACATTGCATTCTCAGCTTTACAGAACTAAGGCATGAGTCTTCTGCTTTTTCCCATATAGAGCTGCCCAGAGACTGGGGTAAATTGATAGTCTGATCTGACAATGGAGGTGCTAGGAGTTTGGCAGAATCTGTGTTAGGTACTGTGGTGGGGACTTTCTCCTAAAGCCTTATGACTAGATAGACAAGAGCAACTTGAAGTAAAATGTGTCAACCATGGACAGGGAAATGCTATAAGATAAATTGTTGTCTTGGTCAGAGGCTTAGGTCTTTGATGCAACCCAGCAGAAGGACTTGCCCTTCTCTTTCATCCAGACCTGAAAAATCTTCCTACACCTGCCTATCTCAGACTTCTTCCTGTTCCTTTGTTTCTCTTTCTGAATGTAGCTTATCATTTCTCTTCAAAATTAGCCCTAACTCCTCAACTTTCCAGTGCAATCCTGTGTTACTTGCTTCTAACTCACGTTTCTCTGGAGTGCCTCTGGATCCTTGCAGGGCATAGGATCAGAACGGGAAAGGCTTGCCTTTAGAGATGATTGGACCCAAGCTCCTCTACAGCTGGGAATCTGGGTCCTGAGATGAGAAGCAACTGCAGAAGGATCAGAAATTTGTTAGTGCCACTAAGAAGAGTCTTGGCTTCCTGACCACATCCCATTCCCAGGCTGCAAAACGGGCTTCTACACTGTCTACCCATGATGCTTTATGGCAAGGGATAACATCAGAAATGTTTCTTTTTCTGCTATTAGTTTCCATTCCCTTCCCTACCCAGACATAAAGAGAAACAAAAGGAACTTGTTTTATTTCTGTGTTCCCAGTTTTTACATTTCTTATGGTGATATTACTAAAGAACAGTGACATTCCTTAAAAAGACTGAATAATTCACCCAT
Source organism: Solenodon paradoxus (assembly GCA_004363575.1). Classification (NCBI taxonomy): domain Eukaryota; kingdom Metazoa; phylum Chordata; class Mammalia; order Eulipotyphla; family Solenodontidae; genus Solenodon; species Solenodon paradoxus. Next base: position 81,761 of record RJWH01003310.1, on the reverse strand, counting down.
TGAATAGCTAAACCTGGGAGGACATGAAAGCTTGCTGTGAAAACCAACCCCCTCAAAACCTACTGCCAGCACCTCCCCACCCCCTACATGGTGCAGCCTGTTCACTGGGAGCAAACCCACTAGAGTTCTGTGCCTCACTTCTGCTTCCTCATGCAGCGCCTTACCCGCCCCCAACCCCACCTTTAGGGATGAGACCTCATACATGTATTTGAAATAAAGTTGAAATATGAAAGGAAAGTATAAGATATTCAGAAGTTTGTTATGGGCAGAGGGCGTTGAGGCAAAATTTCTCTCCATACCCCCCGTTTTTTGGTCACCTCATTTCTTAAAAGTCTTGTTCCCAGGCTGCTGGAGTTCTCTGACTAAAAGCTGGGTGGGAAGAAGATTTGGAGTTGGGCAGCCCTGTTTTCAGACACCACAGCACCCCACCACCATTATGAGTAGTGGTTGTGAAGTCCCCGAGTCTGGCACTCAGGTCCCTGGGACACAGCACCAACTGCTGGTGAAGTGAAAGGGAGCAGCTTGGGTAAAGTCCTGTTTCTCCTTGTGAGGGATGGGGTGCTCTTCTTCCTTAAGGGAGACTTCAGAGTTACATTCTGTACCTTAAGGACTAAAGGGAAGAGCAAAGCCCTTTCACTCTCCAGGGCAACCCTAAAGCACAGGACAAGCATTTCAGAGGAGAGAAAAAGCAAGTCCCTCTATTTAATCTAGAATGAGTGATAGAAGTAGATATTAAAGAGGCATCCTTGAAAAAGATCAGGTTCTAACACAGTACTGACTCCCACATCACCTGAATGATGAAAGAATCCAATTACCCACAAAGTAATGAGGTGACATTCCTCATAGGGAAGCCCTCCAAATCTCAGTACATCATAAGAGCCAAATTGTGATGTCACTGCAGAGCACCCATTCTTCAGCATGTTTTAAGTGAAGCCAGATATGCCGAAGGGGAGAGTCAGCATGAGGAGCGGACACCCAAGGAGAGGTAAGTGGGGGCTCCCAGGAGGTCTCGCCCTGGCAAATGGCCTAATGTCCGCTATGGAAATGTATTTCCAGACTTCTCACATCATTCTTCCACACACCCCTTCATTGCAACTTTAACCTCACATCTTCAATACTTGCAGTTCTGATTGCTTGGCCCTCAGCTCTGGCATTTCTTAGAAGACAGGGCACAGAATATTCTATCCCTAAATGGGGTGGAAACTCACCATATCCATTTAGTAAATCCCATGGAGTAGTTCCAAGGTTTTGGATGTCTGAAGCATATAAATTTTGAAGCCCTTTTAAGAAAAATATATTAGGCACAAAATTGAAGATATCTTACGATGAGAACAGATACAAATTATTTTTAAAGGAAAGGTGAAACAGGAATGAAGGCAAGTAGGCAGGCAGGCAGAAAGAGGAGGAAGAAGCATTTTATTTTTAGTTGGTCACACTGGTTGTTTCTGCCCACTTGCCCCCCACCCCCCAACCTAGGACTGAAACCCAGGGGTATGTGGCCTGTGCTCCCTCAGAGGCAATTGGTCCAACTGCTATTCCACCAGGGCACACCAAATTACAATTTTTTAAAAACAAATACAACAAGATCTCCAAATCAAGAAAATGTTTAAAAATGACAAACCTGTATTTTTTCCCATGTTTTGTTTTGTTTTTGGCAACATGCTCTTTAATGGCCATTTCATAACATGATTATGACATTTTCTATCAAGAATGTTTAAATGGGAAATCAGTCTTCTTGCAGATCACTTTTAAAAATCTTGATACATTTAGAAAAATTTCACCCCATTTGCAAGTGACAGTCACATAATTTTTAGAATTTTGTCAAACTTAGAGAAAATTAGCTTTCTTAGATATGTGTGGTGTAAGATTTTGGAGCATTTCAGATTTGACTAATTTGTATATTGTTACTAGAAGTATATCTGGAGGCTATTAGTATATGTATTAGTTTGCTAAGACTCCCATAACGAAACTACTACAGAAAGGATGGCTTAAACAATAGCAGTAGATTCTCTCCAAGTTGTAGAAGTTAGACATCTCAATGTATTGGCAAGATTGATTTCATGCTGAAATTTCTCCTTGGTTTGTAAATGGCCACCTCTCTCTGTCTTCTTTCTATTGTTTTTCCTATGTGCATGTCTGTGTCCAAATGTATTAGGACACCAGTCATATGGGATTCAGATTCACCCTAAAGACTTCCTTTTCACTTAATTTACCTCTTTAAAGATCTTAAAATATAATTACATTCTAAGATACCCAAATTAGGACTTTAACATATGGAAGGGGAGAAGGACATAGTTCACCCCAGAGCATATACCTATTTATTCACAGAAGTAATTGAAAGCCACAGATGTATATCAACTAAACCCAAACGAAATGCATTCCCAACTCAACTTCCTTAGCAATCTCCCCAAATGCCCATAGTCTCTCAATTGCCATCTGACAAGAAGGGAAGGAAGTAGGATTGAGGAGAAATCAGAGAGAGACATTAACCAATTGCAGTTTAAATTTTTTTCATATTTTGCAAACACATATAACCACATTAATACATTGCTAGGGCTCCTCCAATACTTTGGAAAAGGTCTGTGCAAGGAAAGGCCCTCAAACTTTAGTTTCCCTAGTATATGAAAAACATGCTTCAGGCTGCTAATATCTGAGCCATGTAAAGAAAATTTTCACTAGATATGGAAGATTAGCATCTCTAGTTAAGGATGACATATGGGAGGAGCTGTCCAGCTAAAGGTGGGACAACCCTCTTCTGATATTATCAGTCTGAATGAACATCAGTTTTCCACTCCCTGACCCCAGTCCACTTCATTCTCAAAGAGGGAGGCCTCGGCCTGCACTCTAGAACTGTGGCAGAGGAACTCCTCTTTTTTTGGTTCTCCCTCTCCTAAATCTGTCAATTCTGCTCCCTAGTCCTCACCTCTCAGGAGTGTGTCTTTGAGACAAGAAAGGTCATGAGTTGTCCACCTTTTATAGTTTCAAGCATTAATCAGTGATGCCCGGAGCAGCTGGCTTCGCTCTTTCCAACCAAACAAGCATAAGTTCGTTCTAATCCAATCTCATTGAGTTATCAGTGATCTTGTCTCTGTAAACCCAGGGCCTCTGCTGCCAAACATGTTTCACTTTTCTCTTCCTTGACTACATACAAACCATTGGGGTATTTTGATAGTCATGATTTCAGAGAAGGTCTGTATATACCACCAGGCCTGGCTTAAACTCCGAATGATCAAAAATTTCCAACTCAAGTGGAGTATATGTATCTTTCCTTTGCCTCTTTTTTTTGCTAGATACTAGTTTGAAGGAGGGTGAGAGGACAGGATTTTAGGAGTTGAGATTGTTACTAAATGTACTAACATTTAGTTTAGTAACATTTAGAGGGGGACAGAGGCCAATGCAGGACCAGCAACAGAAAACAGGGCTCAGCGGTGAAGTAGAAATGTATTTGTGCACTAGAGCACTAGACCTTGGAGTGGGGCAATGAGGAATCAGAAGTACAGTAGGATTTGGGGTGATACATATAGAGGGTGAGGTCTGTAGATTACAGAGCAAAGTTTGAAACTGCTTTATAAATTATTGTAGTTATATAAGCTATTAAGTGAACTATATAAGCAAGAAAGTTTTTCAAAGACCAGCATGAGAACAGAAAGTTACTTTAGAAGGTATCATTCCCAAGTTTTAGAAGACTGAGAATGCTAACTATACAAACTTTTGGCCCAGAATTTAAGAGCATGTGGAATACCGCCTTGACGCAAAGTTTTATTTGTCATCCTTTTCGTCCCCAAACTCTCCAAATATGAGGCAGAGTGCTGTCTTCTTTACTAGGGCAGAGAGGGAAGGGGCACACTGGAGTCCGGTGGGTCCCCACGAAGTGACCTCCTCCAGCACTTTGTCTTTGGGAATAACGGTCGAATGACAAGTGAACCTGGGAAGTGGCCGTAAGCATCGGGCTCCTAGGATCCTCGTCTTTCCCGCTGGCCAGACATTTGATCCTTCATTAGAACAGGTTCCCCGTCACTCCAGGCGCTTCGTTTACAGTGACGCTGCTGAGGGCGCTTGGCCCCTTGACTGGGAAAGCACGGTTCGTGTGTAAGTCAGGCAAGGGGATGCAGAAAAGGTCTTCCTTCAGGAACAAACAAATGGGAAGTGGTTGATGGAGGTCTGGACAGTTGGGTAAAGTGCTGTGTCTCTGGGGAGTTCCTGGAGGCACAGGGCCTGGCGTACTCCGAGGTCCAGTGCGGATAGGTCGAGAGTGGGGGGAGGTACCGTTGTCGGCACCCTGGCCCGGGGGGACATCTTCCCGGCCTCACGCACCCAATAGCCACCCCAGCTGAAAACCCACGCCGCCAATAGCAGACTTCCGCCGAGACCCATGCAGCCAATGGCCGACCCATTGCGTTCCGCTGGGGCCCGCCCCCCGGCGTCCGCCAATGAGGACTTGGACCACCTTGGCCCCGCCCCCAACACCCACCCCACCCATTCGCCCCGCCTCCAACTCGCTGGAGCGGGGCTGGGCTAGACGGGCGCGCTCTCGGGGGCGGGAGGGGCTGTCCCGGTCCCGGCCGTCCGCGCGGGTGGGCTCGGAGAAGGCCGCACCGGGCAGCAACCCCACTCCCATCCCGGAGGCCCCCCTGCCCTTTCTCCCCTTTTACCCCGGCCCATGGTGCGAGGCTGGGAGCCGGCGCCCGGGCTGGACCGCGGTGAGTGAACCCCAGTCCCTTCGACTTCCCCCTCCCAGACCCTGTACCATCTCCGACCGCCGGAACACCATCGCCGCACTGAGGGGGGGAGGAGAATTTTAGGTTCGAGGTCACCCGGTTCTCCCTCCTTTCTCCTTTGGACTTTTCGGTTCCCTGTTGTAACTGGGGGAGGGTGAGTGGGTGTGTAGGGAGGAGGGGAAGGCTGGTTTGGGACGCCCTTGGCGAGGAGAAGATTGAGATTCGTCTGCTCCCTAGGGCTTATCGCCCCAAGTGCAGTAACTTTTTGTTCTCTGACCCACTTTGGAGCCTTCTAGGCTGCCTGTGAAATGGAGGATAGGAGAAACGTTTCCTTTCCAGGCCTCCCCTCCTCCCTCCCGTGACTACGTCCTGGTGACCTGAACACATGTATAGAAACCTGGACTTCTGGGGAGCAGTGGTCTTTGGGAACGAAAGATTTAGGAGAAGTGCCTCTTCCGACCCCTTTCTCAACCATACTGAGACAATCAACCCAGGAAAGTGAAAACCCGAGTCCTAAGAGGCTGCTGATATTGCGTCCTAATCTGTGACTTCTAAACTGAAAGAACACTCACGCAGAAACCTGTTTGGTAATGTGGGCCCGGATCAGAAGATCTTTTATCATATAAACCTTCATCCTCATCATACATTTTGAAGCCTTATTATATTTTATGACTAGGATGGGTAGAGGGTAGTAATTGAAAAAAGCCAAAAGGCCAGTTTAAGTAAGGAATGTTTTAAATGATGCCCACATACCTTAAGCATTGTCATTAAAAGTACATCCATTTCACCTATCTTTTGGGGGCTAGAGCTGAGGTGTTTTCTTTGTGTAAGTCAGCTGGTTGGAGTTCTCAGTTGTCTTTCTAATATTGACTACAAGAACACATCTCAAATCTGCACCTGGAGAAGTTTTTTAAAAGCTACTGATGCCTGGGCCCCAGACCAGACTGAGAGTAAGGGGGAAGGTACCCCGGTTTAAGTTTCCTAGGTGATTCTGATGTTCATTCTAGGGTGAGAGCCACTGCTGCTCCCATTTATGATTTCCAGGTTTGGTTTCTATAAAGTGAAGCAGAGTTTAAACACTATTGAAGCAATCTGAATGCAGACTGCTTCGGAGATTTTTAAGTCCCTTGCCTCTCCAATTTTTTCACTTTTGTCTTTCCTGCTATGAACAATTTTTTAAATGCACACCCCTTTGTATCATGTCTTTCTAAACCATGATTTTGTCTTCATAGAAACAATTTTTAATGCACTCGCTTTTCGGGGGTTTTTTTTAATAGGTTTATGTGATGTTTAGTTACATTTTTCTCTAAGTAGAGAAAAACAAATGGCTTAAGCAGGTTAGAATCACACACATCTGGCCCAAGCAGAGAGTAGATCAAGGAAGCAGGAGAATTTGGCACACTAGAGAGTAGCCTTTACCAGCCTCAAGTACCCAATACTGTGGGTTTTGATAATGTAAGTTCAAGGATCAATTAAGCCAGCCTCCTGGCCCATTTGAGCACTCTTCCCTTCCACTCTCTCCAACTATTATCACCAAGACCCAGCCCCTTCTAGGTTAATTTAAACACACTTTCCATCCATTCATATTAAGCTGTTTGTTTCTCTTTAAGTAACACCATTGCCTTTATTAAATTGGGAGGACACAGGCAGAGGTTCTGAATCTGGGCTTCTGGTCAGTGAACACCCATAATGTGTAAGTGTGAATGTTTATTTGGGGGGAGAAGTTGCAGAGGGAACAGGAGTCATTACTTTCTGAGAGTTTGTAATGTTCTGAGTCTCAGAGATTCATGGTACAAAAAGTTGAGAAGCATTAGTTGAGTATCACTAAAAGTCCTTTCATTTCCCTTGAAACTATATCACCAAAACACACTTCAGGTAGTACTTAATTCTTCTCTAAATAAAGATTTGGGGAACTTAGCAGGATCATATGTAGCCTCCCGTATTACCTATAAGCATAGGCTCCAACTTAAAGTTCTCTTTCTTCGGACTATGTGAACACCTAGATTGGAAATATGGAAAGCCCAAAGGAAAAGAATGATATTTCCTGACTAGTTTTTACTGGTGACTTAAGTAGCAGGTAGGCATATCTGTCATATTTAATATGGATACAAATATTCAGAATTGATACCCACCACCACCTCTGCTCTTAGGAGTCCTTATTTCTCCATTTTCTTTCTTTTTTGTTTTACCCTTTCCAAAGTGAAAGCACAAAAACACAAGATACCCGTGTCTTCATTATGGTTTTGATTACTATATAGTTACTTGTAGGTCTCATGAGCCACTGTGTGGTTAAAGCTTCTTACTGTTTCAAAGCTAGACTCTTTCAAGGAGATACCTGTTAATTTAAGCCACCATTCTGTATCAGAAAGTTTTCCACAACTTTTGTTTTATGTGATTGGAAAACTGGTATATACAGTACATTGAATGTGTTATTTGCATTACTGTGTGTCACACTGAAATACCAAGCCTGATGTCATTAGAACCTGAAGGATAGCAAACCACTTGAAAGGAAGCAAAATGCTTCCTTGGAGGCTTATAGCAGTGCCTGCTGGCAGTTCCATTTGGCAAGTTGTCATCTTCACACCAGACTGCTTTATACCTTAAGCTGCAATTCCTCACTTCTAAAGAGTCAATGTGTCCTTAAAGAACAGGACACAGATAAGGTGAAGCAGATGTCAAGTGCTGCAGTCCAGCTTAGATTTGATGTTCCTCGTGGGCCACAGTTTCTGAATGACGGCTTAGCACCTGGCTGTGTGAGAAGTTCCTCTCAGGCTCATCTGTGGATGGGCCTGGAGGATAAAGGCAGTACAACTGTAATGGACTCTATTCTGGAATTACAGCCAACTCCCCAAATATAAAAAGGTATAAAATCACAGATACCCTAGTCTTCCACTGTGCCTTTGAATTAGGCCTCTGCAAAAATGGATTGAAAATGGTAGTTTGAAAGAAATTAAGTTTGCCCCATTTGCTCTGTTGTCTCTCTAGGGAGGATTACCTTATATCAGAATCACCCCTACGAGGCTGAATTAATGAGATAAGCAACTTTATTGAGTCTTTATTTTGTTCTAGACATAATGTCAAGTGCCTTTTTTCATTGAGTCTCAAAGTTGCAAGATAGGTGCTGTTAGGACTTCCCCACCTTTTTTTTTTTTTTTTCCCAACTGCGCTGTTCAGTAACTTGGCCCAACATTCCAGGGAGTGAAGGAGCTCTGATTCAGCTCAAATCCACCTCACCCCATCTCCACCTCCAACAGCTACTTTAGGCCCTACCTGTGCATGACATAGTAGGTGCTGGGTGAAAACATGACTTCACATACACCTAGCACTGTCCATTTTTCCACACATGAGGAAACCAAGGTGTGTGTGAGTCATTAATTTTTGCATAGTATTACACAGCAAGTGAATGGCAGAATTGGAATTCAAACTGCTGCCTGGCCTTACTCAGCAATCATTTATACCCACTATGCCATGCTGCCTCCATTTTTTACCCTTTAAGTGTCTCTTCAAGCTGTATTACCTTTAGGATCTGCTTGGTCTTTGGTTTAAGATTAAGAAAATGGTAATACATTTAAAATGCTTTGGAATTTTTCTAATACCATCTCTGCTCTGTAACTTTCTGGATGTGAAATTTTTCTCAGTTCATCAGGTAGCACTTAAATAGGAATCCCGTCCCCTCTTGAACATATCAGAAGTAATAGTTACAAACTCAATTCAACATGGTTAAAGAGTGACAGATGTGTTCAAGAATCTCTAATTGCCCACTTCAGGAAGCTTAAAATCCCTGGAGCAGATTTTAATGATTCTGGGAAATAACTTGAGCATGTATTTCAGGAATGAAGCATAGTCTGGAGTTACCGCCGCAGTCCCCACACCCACAGATAACCCTGGGAGCAATGATGCTACTGGGAAGCTTGCAGGACTTGCTTACATTTTTAATGAGCCAGCTCACCTGGTCCAGAGAAGAAAGCTGGACTGGAGGGATGAGCACCACCGGCCTCCACCGCCCCGTGTGGAGGAGGCTTTAAAGTTGAGGGAGTGCTCTGGGCTCCCTGGAGAAAGACTGAGCTGTTGGAGAGACAAAGGCTGGAGGGAGGGATAACTTTTGTTCCTTGGATGCCTTGGGGGAGGAAGCATTTCCTTCTAACCTCAGAGGATCTAAACCCAGGGGGCATAAGCCCCATTTATCCTAGATATCTGACCTGTCTCTTCCTACTGAGAGAACAAATAAAGCTATCAGGTTTGGATTTAGGGCTTAAAGGTACTATTATTCCCTTCCCCCAATACTCCAAGCACCAAAAAGGACCGAGAAGGAGGTTGGGGGCTGGGCAGAAAGTAGGTTCTATCTTACCTTCTCCGTGTTTACCCAGATCGTAGAGATAATCTAAGTGTTAAGTGTTTGTGCCGCTTCTGAGATTACTGCTCCCCTTGTCCTTGTGGTTAAGTCTTCGTTGTGTGACTCTGGTTCCACAAACTTAAGGTGGTAAGTGAGTTTGCATTGGAAAGATGAAGGCTGTATGAGCTTAACTTCTTAAACTCCAAAGATAGTTTGTCCTGGTAACAATGCTCACTAATCATGTGACTTAGAGTAATTCAGCTTGTATGGACTTTGGTTTTTTTCACAAGTATAACAGGAATTATACCAGGCCCCAGTGACTTCATTAGGTTGTGAAAATTACATGACAAATTGTTGAAGCACTTCAAAAGCAATCCTTATATACACACAGAAAGTTGACTGTTTTCAAGTCCAACATTTTGTTTGGTAGAAATTGAACAGTGAGCAGAAAGAGGAGCCTCAGTGATTGAGCTGTTTGTCTTCTTATTACAGCTATCTCGGAAGGGCACAAATCAGAAAGCACCATGCCTCCTAATAAAGAGGCCAGCAGTCTTAATAGCTCCCCTGCGGGGCTCATCTGCCTCCCTCCAATCTCTGAGGAGCTCCAGCTTGTGTGGACCCAAGCCGCCCAGACCAGTGAGCTGGATAGCAATGAACATTTGCTACAAACCTTCAGCTACTTCCCCTATCCCAGTCTAGCAGACATTGCCCTTCTCTGTCTACGCTATGGGCTCCAGATGGAGAAAGTGAAGACTTGGTTCATGGCCCAGCGCCTCCGCTGTGGCATTAGCTGGTCATCTGAAGAAATAGAAGAGACTCGAGCCCGAGTAGTGTACCATCGGGACCAACTCCATTTCAAATCCCTTCTTTCTTTCGCTCATCACACAGGACGGCCCCCAGAGGAAGTGCCTCCTCCAGAACAGTTTGCTCTCGGAAGAGTGCCCCTGACTCTTGACAAACCCACCCAGATAAAAGGATTGAAGGTAGAGCCTGAGGACCCCTCAGAGTCACTGAGTCATCGGAAAGCAAAGGAGCCCCCCATGGCACCTGGCAGTGGGGCATTCTCCCAGCAATCAAATTTTTGGCAGGATCTTCAAAGCAGTGGCCTCTCTAAGGAGCAGGCAGGCAGGGGTCTCGTCCAGTCACATAGCCTAGGTACTGCTTCCTGGAATCACTCCACAGCTGTCCACCAGCCACGCGCTCGGGATAAGCCCCCACCAGTCTCGCTACTTGCCAGTAGTTGTAAGCAGGAGTCAGCATGTAAAGTTACTCCTCCTTCTTCCTCTACCTCTTCTTCCTCTTTCCAGGTACTGGCTAATGGAGCTACTGCCACCTTGAAACCCCTCCAGCCAGTGGGCTGTATCCCAAAGCCACTATCACCCAATGAACAGGCACTCCCCCCACATCTGGAGCCAGCCTGGCCCCGAGAGCTAAGGCATAACTCAGTACCAGGTAGGGATGGCCCTGTGGAGCACCTTTCCCCAGATATGCAACGCCAGCGAAAGACCAAGCGCAAAACCAAAGAGCAGCTGGCGATCCTCAAATCGTTTTTTTTACAGTGCCAATGGGCACGCCGCGAGGATTACCATAAATTAGAACAGATCACTGGTTTACCTCGGCCTGAGATTATTCAGTGGTTTGGTGATACACGCTATGCCCTGAAACACGGGCAACTAAAATGGTTTCGTGACAACGCAGTACCTGGTGCCCCTAGTTTCCAGGACCCAGCAGTTCCCTCTGCACCGCCTTCAACCCGCTCTCTGAATGAATGGGCTGAGACACCAGCTCTGCCTGCTCCCCAGCCCCCACCAGATATACAACCCTTGGAGAGGTACTGGGCCACCCACCATAGGCTACGGGAAAGTGACCTCCCTCAGCTGAGTCAGGCGTCAAGGCTTAGCGCGCAGCAGGTCCTGCATTGGTTTGACTCTCGATTACCTGAGCCAGCGGAGGTAGTGGTTTGTCTAGATGAAGACGAGGAAGAGGAGGAGGAAGAGCTGCCAGAAGATGAGGAGGAAGAGGAAGAAGAGGAAGAGGATGAGGATGAGGATGATGTGATCATACAGGACTGAGTGGGGGGCTAGGGAAAGGGAGGTCTGTTACTAAAAGATGAATCAATTTAGTAACTGTTTAAACAAAAGAATCACTTTTTTTAAGTTACTTTGTAGCAAAGAACTGAAAAGTTTTGTGTTCTTGAGGTTGGGGGATGGGGATGTCTTGCTGGTGGACCAGGGAGGAGGGGACCGGTCCATAGGGCACAAAGTGAGGTGGGGAGTGAATGGGCAGAATTCCAGGCCTTTAACCTCAAAGTGACTGCTAACGATCTGGTCCAAACTGCGGGCAAGGACAGCCTCTCCTATATGCTGCCTTTTTCCTGAGTGTCCTATGGAAAGGCCCGACCTTGGTCCTACATGTGTAGGGTAGCTGGAACACAGGAGTAAAGAATTTTAATTCAGCTGATGATTCCAGTGCACCCCCAGCCCCACCATTTCCCCTGGAATAGAAGGCTGCCTTCACCCTCTTTTCTTTCCCAGCACCAAGTACATGCATAATACAGCTAAGACTCTCAGCGTGTCCCAGTCACATCCCAAGGATTTCCTCTTCCTCAACCCAACCTGTCCTTATGTTTTACCTCTCCTTTTTGAGTCACACAGCAGAATGTTTTCATTTCTGATACGGGACCATTTTGCCTTGTACCTTTGTATCTTTCTTAAATCCCCATTCTGTTCTCTGTTTGTCTCAGGGTAAATCTTCCCCCATGGAGCTTGTGAAAAAGTTCAATAATTTGATGGAGAATAATTAAATGGGATATTTATTGGATGTGGGAATTAGGGAAGATGTCCTTTAAAAAAGTCAAATTAGGTTACAGAGGGCTAGAGGATAAGGAATGGTTTCTACTGTTCAAAGGCTGGTGCAGGTAGGTTCCAGGTTTGGTTTTACAAATCTGACACCCTGCCTAGCTAGACAGGCTGATTTTTTTCCATCTTTTTGGTGTTGGCTCAATTTGTATCCAGAAAAAGAGACTTTTACCTCTCAATAGGATCTGTCATGGGGACAGAAGGTGTTTAACTGAATTATTAATGTTTTAGAATGTTTTCATCAGGTGGGGTCAGATGTGAAGATATCAATGGGTTAACCATCTAGAAATAAAGTGGAAGCCCCAAACTGTTAGAAAAATAAAAAGGCCAAAAATAAAATTGTTTCTCCTTTCTCCATTTTGTCACTTCTATGGTTTAGAGATTGAGACATCCATTAACATTCTGATTTAGTATACTTTATTTTATTTTTTTTGAAGTAATGGTATACAGTAAGGTAAGTTAAAAGAACAAAAACTTTAAAAGGCAGTAGATCATTATCACTAAGCAGATTGCTTCCCAGACAGCAGGTGGTAATGATGAAAACTGACGTTTTGGCAGAGACAATTAGAGATTCAACAGTCTGGCAGGTAACTGTACCTGCGACAGCACAGGCTTGCCCACAAGAGATGGTGCCTTTAAAATTAATTCAGAGTACCAGGAAGGGCAGTGGGATCCTGCTGCAACAAGGTCACCCCCAAACCTAACTTGTTTCTGGCAGATGTGTGCTATCTTTACTGCCCGCCTCCCCCAATATTTTTGCTTAAGACCTTACCTGCCAGGTGGCTCACCTATTTAAATCCTCATTTCTACTCCTTAGTACTCAAAGATTAAATGTTGGATTTCAATGGTTGTATTCTTTGCCCATTTCACAAATCTAGAGCTTGTAATACCAACAGCATTGCAGTTACAATAAAAGGGCATCAGTACATGGAAAGGCTGTGTTTCCAACCTAACAGGAAGGATTGTTAACGTTTAATAGTAACTAGGCATAGGGGAGACAGAGGCAAATAGAAGTATAATGACACGGAATACAGTTGTTGCTTGTTAACACTGACATTGGGAAAATATATCCAGAATTTAAAAATGAAGTCCAGAAATAAAAGGGTTACTGAGTATGTTACCGCTCCTGTGCCAAACCCCCCTCCCACCGCCCCATGATATAGGGATTTGTTTTTACAACCTTTGTTTCAAATTGTAGGAAATGAGGGAACCACTTAGGTCTTGTGGAAAATAAACATGTTTTTGATGCTCTAGCCTCATTAAGATCTGACCACTTTTCCTAGGAGGTAATGCAGGATGTATTCAGTAAAGCCTGAGAAAGAAGGTATTGACTAAAACCAGGAAACAGGAAGGGGTACATTTTCAAGACCACTGCCTCCAAAGGGTGTGGGATGCTACAGTTCCTTCTTCAGTTGTGTGTATAGGTCAGATTTTGAAGATGGTCTATCTGGAAGTGGGCCATGCTTCTCTTCCCCTGGCCAATCCCATCTGCCTCTGTTGGTAGAGAGTCTGCAGCCGAGGACAGGAAGGCAGATACCGGTGTTTACAACAAAAAGAACAAGTAAGCCCTTTCCAGGTATTATATGAAGTCTAGCAGACAATAAAATACCGCTGATGCTTTCCCATCTACTGTACAGTAACTTCTCCAAGCTAAGACTTGATACATCTAGTGTGATATGGCTTTGATACTATTTGTGCAACTTTCTCCAACATTTCAGTGGTTTATGGTGATAAGAAGGCAGAATATTTGAAAAACAATTTTGGAAGGCCAGGAACATATGATTATTATACCCAAAGAGGATTACCAGTAGAGGAAAATTTTTATGCTTCTGGAGAGGTGGCACTTCACTTTATTTAAACTTTATTATGAAAATCTTAAAAATTTTAATACTATAACCGGTATAATGAGCTTGCATGTACCCAGTCACCTAACTTCAACACTCAAGGCCAATTTTCTTTTCTACTCTCACTCCCTCTCAATTAGATGAAAGTAAAACCTAGGTAATCATTTCTTATCCATAAATATTTTAGTAGTATTTCCAAAGGATGTTTAAAACATAACCAAAAATAAGCAAACAAAACATAACCACAATCACATGATGCCTACAGAAGCAAAAAAATGATTAATTTTGTAATATCAAATATTCAACAGGTATTAAGTTTTCTTCATCTGTCTCACAAATGGTTTTTTACAGTTTGTTTCAATCAAGATCCAATTAGGGGCCATATATATTATAGATAGCTTATATGTCTCTTATGTCTTCTCTCATCTGTATGTTAATCTCCCTCTATTTACGAGAATCTTTACAAAGGGATGTTATTTCCCCAGTGTTGCCTCTTAGGGCTTAGACTCTAATTTCTTGCTGAGAGTAAACTATTTACCTCCTTGAATGTGTCTCAGGGGTCACCAGGAATTTGACATGGAAAAAGGACCTAAATATCTTAACGTCCAAGCCATAAAAATTAAAAGAACTTTTCATTTAATAGAGCTTACAAATCTTCCTGTGCCCTTCTCCTGTTATTGCCTCAATTAGAATCACAATCCGATAAATTTACAAAACATTAGCTATCTCTGAGGGAGTTAACATGGTTGTTCCTAGTTCAGCAGTAAGTATCTCTATCCAAAAGATATATTCCATTGAAAATGCTTTTTGGGGGAACTTCTAGGAATGTCAGTGGTGTTCATACAATTAATGCTGGCCAAGACCTCTTAATTTAAAGCTTTTCATTACCAAAAGACCTAATTTTTAAACCCCAAACCAGTATATAAGTCTGACAGTAGGAGAGAATCTTTGAAATTGAGAGCATTCTAGAAAATTATAAACATGGTTATTGCAATTGAGATCGTGTTATTTTCCACTGGATACATTCCATCTTCTTAACAAGGGACCAGAAAGAAGCATTTAATATGTAGACCTAAGCATGCAAATTTTCAGGAGAGCACAGGAAAGTTAGGGCTCACCTGCAATGATGGTAGCTGGAAGCCAGCAAGACTGTCTAACATGGCTGTGTTCTCCCTCTGACCTGAAGGATAGAATGGAATGGTGAAAGATAACTTCTGTGCGCAGTTCTTCGGCATTTACCCTGATGGACTGGGGTAAATAGGTAGTTCTCAATCTAAGGAACACTTCCCAGAATGTAAAAGGCTATTTAGAAGCAGTTTAAGAGGTGAGTTTAAAACTCCACTTTCCTAGAAGGACAGGGTACTGAGATTTGAGTTTAACTATGAGTAGAAAGATAAAGGACAACACAAAGATTCTAGTAATCCATGGAAGGTAGCAGTCCCTTGCCAAGAGGACTGGGAGCAGAGGTCCCATTTTGAAAAATGGAGAGATAGACAGATACTGGTTTTGTCATTCTCATTCAGAATTGAACTCTCAGCAATGTTCATACATAGAGATCTCAAAAAACAAAACAAAAAGCGAGTTTACTTCTATGGGCTGAACTTCTGGCAAAATAGCAGGACTCAAATGGTGACAGGATGAGGACAATTTAGGAAAAACCCAAAGTGCCCCTTACTGTGAAGGAAATGGGATAATTATTAAAGAATATAGAGTCAAATTAGAGACAATACTCTTTGGGGAGAAGCAAATCCCAACTTCTTTCCACCTTGAAAGTCTTCACTTAAGTATATAAATCAATAGTTAACACTCCAGTCCTTTGGAAATGTTACTTAACTCACCTAAATTGTTGGGCGTGAGGACTCTTGTGTGGTCTGAATCCCTACCATTTACAGATGGTCTGAAAGAAAAAATCCCCTGTCCAGAAGAGGCAGATGAAGGTCTGAGGGGAAACAAAAGCATCAGTAGAAAAAAATGGAAGGTAAGGATAAAAGCATATGTAAAGAAAGAGCCAATTCATATAAGCCAGAAAGGAAATAAATCCCCACTTGCAACTGAAAATAAAATTACTCAGATGAATACTGGACACCATTCTAGTCAACCTTCTCTTTTGTTTACAAGGTAGATTATAAACTTCATTGGGATAGGCCTGTGGGGAATAAACCCCAGAGCTGTTGGTGGAGTAGCAGTATTAGCAGACTCCCAAGTGAAAGGAAGCATAGTGCTACTCACCTGTAAGATAGGCTGTGAGTAGAAGCTGGTGAAGGGGTTTCTGGAAAGCATAAAATGAGCCTGTGAGGTTATCCATGAACTGAAGAAGACATTCAGGTATACTGGGGGTCAGGGCCAAAAAACTAGAGATCAAAGATATTTAGTATGTATGTTAAGGTTAGGTATTAATGGCAAGTAAAAAGGTCTCAGATCACCTAGCACTGTCTAATAAAGGTGCTTTTCTCTCCCTTTCATGAGTCAGTGGGACAGGATCCATCACCGCCCTGGTGTGCTCTAATGTATCTATGCCTTGACTTCTCTAAGATGGTGACCAGAGAGAATGGCTAAAGATGGTGATTAAATGGGCCAGGAGTGACATCAGCAGAAATGATGGAGTAAGGACCTCTAGGAATCTTTCCATAAAAGCAATAAAAAAGTCAGCAGAATCAACTTTTTCAGAACTCTGGAAATTACCAAAAGGCTTTCAGCAATCAGGAAAATATTTATTCAAGAAAAATAGCTAAATGTGGGTAAGAACAACAAGCTTTGTGGCCTTTTAACTTGCTCTGTTCTCATTTCTCCTCCAACTCCATGGGTAGTCTTGGGCATGGAACAAGACTGGAGCTCTTTCAAAGCCTCAGTCCCAGAGTATCCATTATTTCACTTGTCTTGTGGGTTATTGGAATATCTCACAAGGTTGCCTTTCTTTGATCCTACTTGGAGCTCAAACTAACCAGTTCATCAAGTATAAAAATCCTTTTCCCCAGTAGTAATATTTGTTGCTGTTAGAAGCACTTCTTTGGGCTGCCTGAGGTAAATATCAATTTGGACAAACACTAGGCTAAACAAAAAGCATACAAGGAAAAGCTGGGAAATGAGTTGTCCATGGGGACTTTGAAAAGCAGCAATACGTTCTTGGGAATCTAGGTCTTATGCATGTGTAAGGCTGTGCGCACACTCAGCAAAGACCTGAAAATGCCCTAAGTCCTCACCTAATGCTTACTTTTAAGATGATGTAAGCAGGAAGTGAGGGCTAGGCACAGTTGTCGATTGCCTCTTGAGTGTTGGAAATGTACCCCCAGACATTATGTGGAGTACCTCAGCAAAGACTGAAGGACTTAGTGGTTCTAAATATTTCAAGAAATGTCTGTTCAATCAGTAGCTGGACTGAGTGAGACTTCAGCGTCTACACATAACAAGGAATACAGATTTTACAGAATTCGTTTTTTAAAAAAATCATGAAGCAATAACAAACCTTGAGAAAAAGGAAGAATCTGATTCCTAGAGTTGGCATGTTATATAATGTTAAATGTCCAGTTTTCAAACAAAAAATTACAAGGCATGCAAAAGAAACAAAGTGTGACCCATTCAAAGAAAAAAACATCAATAAAAACTGTCCAGACCGACTTTAAATCAGCTATTTTAAATATGTTCAAATAACTAAGGAAACCATGCCTAAAATACTCAAGGAAAGTATGAGAATATTGTCTCTTGGTGCGTCCTGGTGGAGCAGCTTGGTCAATCACCTCCAAAGGAGCAAGCCAGATAACGCCCTGGGTTTTATTCCTGTGTTGGGGGGTGGGGGTGAGGGGGGTTCAAAGACAAAAAAAAGAACCGCAAAAGTAGCAAGAGAAAAGCACTCATCATATTCAAGGGATCTGCAGTAAGATTAGCACACTGATTTCTCCTCAGAAATCATGGAAGCCAGAACATAGAAGGATAAACATGTTCAGAACGCTGAAAGACTGTCAACAAAAAATTTAAATCCAGGAAAAATATTCTTCACAAATTGGAGAAAGTGGTGCACCCTTATAAAGTAGTGTTTTGCTTAAATGACTCCAACCAAAGCATAGTCCAAGAATATCCCAAGGACCCAGGTTCACTTCCCGGACTGGGGAGAACAACCAAAATGAACAACTAAATAATATAAAATGCTTCTTCTTCCTCTCCCTGCTTTTCTGCCTACTCACCTTCATTCCTACCTGCACCTTTCCATTTAAAAAAATGGAGAAATTAAGACATTCCCATGTGACAAAAACAGAAAATTCCCTATATCAAACAAACCAGCCTTAGAAGAAATAAGAGATAGCCCTTCAGGCTTAAATAAAAGGGCACTGGGTCATAATTCAAACCGACACAAAGAAATAATAAAAAGCACAGATAACAGCAATTACATAGGTAAATATAAAAGTCTAAGTAGCTTTTTGTAACATTTTTCTCCTATCTGATTTAAAAGACAACTGCAATACTGTAAAACAATACTTATAAATCTGTGTTGAACATACAACTTATAAGGAGGCAACTTATATAATAACAGCACAATATAATAGGAAGAGAATGGAACTATATAGGAGCAAAGTTTTTGAATATTGTAGAAATTAAGTTGGTATTAAACTAGGCTTATAAATTATTCTTTAATTGGTAATCCCTAAGAAAATGACTCAAAAATATAATAGACAAAAAAGGAACTTAACAGTACACTAGGAAATATCTAAAATAAAGCAGTAATAGAGGGAGTAAGTAAAACAGGCCTAAGACCTATAGAAAACAAATAGTAAAGTGGCACATACCCTTCCTTATCAGTAATTACATTAAATGTAAATGGATTAAACTATTAAAAGGCAGAAACTGACATAATGAAGAATAAAAAGATCCAAGGTTACACTATGAAAGACTCATTTTACACTCAAAAGATAAGTATGGGTTGAAAGTAAAATAATGAAAGATATTCCATGCAAACAGTAAACAAAAGAGCGCTGGAATGACTAATATCAGATAAATGGACTTCAAGGCAAAATTGTTACTAAAGAAAAAGGTCAAAATGATAAAGAATTGATCCATTAAGAAGATATAACACTTGCAAAATATATGTACCTAACCACAGAGTCCTCAAATACACAAAGCAAAAACTGACAGAACTGACGACAATTCGACAATAATAGTTGGAGACTTCCAATATCCCATGGAGACAACAGCTAGAAGATAAGCAACAAAATATAAGGTTTGAACAACTCTATATACTAAATCTAACAGACATCTACAGAACATTCTACTCAACAAAAGCACAAAATACATTAAGTGTACATGACTTTTTTTTTTTTTTTAGAGGAAAGATGCAGGCAGGAATGAAAGTGAGTAGACAGGTAGGCAGGAAGAGAGAGGAGAAGAAGAGGAACCCAGGGTACATGGCCTGTTCCTTCAGAGGCGATTGGCCCAACCACTGTTCTACCAGGGTGTGCCAGGTCATAAAAATTAAAAGGATTCAAATCATATAAAGTACTGTATATTTATAATTTATAATGTACTTTTGGACCAAATATGTGAGGGAAATATAAGGATGCATATTATACATGAATAGTACTAATTCCATATCTATATAAATGTTTTTGATTCTTCTATTTCTTGTACCTTGTGTCTGTTCTTGTGTTTTGTAATTATTATAGAAAATTTCTTGTACCATAATATATTAAAAAATGCTAAAAGTCCTTTGTAATACAAAAACCACATACCTAAATATAAACAAATAAAAATTTGAATTAAAAAATTTAAATGATTTTTTTTCCTGAAAGTTTGGGCCAAAAACATGAGTATTATACACAGCAAAATATGGTATTTTGTCCAACCTTAATGAAATGAAATTCAAAATCAATAACAGGAGGAAATTTGAGAAATTCACAAATATGTGCATATTAATCAACACAGTACTAAATAACCAATAGGTCAAAGACAAAAATCAAGAGAGAAGTTAGAAAATACTTTGAGATGAATGAAAACAAAAACACACTGTAAACCTTATAGGCTACAGTGAAAAGAACTCTCAGAACAAAATTTATAACTATAAAAATCTATATTAAAAAAGTAGAATGCAATAATCTAAACCTTCCACTTTAAGAAGCTAGAAAAAAGGGCACGCTCTGGTGGAGCAGCATTTGGGTGCTTTGCCTCTGAAGGTGCAGGTTAGATACCCCTGGGTTGGAGTGCTGGGTGCTTGTAGGGGTGGGGGGGATGGACAACTAAATTAAAATAAAACGAAGATGCTTCTTCCTCCTCTCTCTCTTCCTGTCTGCCTACCTACTCACCTTCATTTCCGCCTCCACCTTTCCTTAAAAATTAAAAAAAAAATTTTAAACCTAGAAAAAAAAGAACTAAACCCAAAACAAATAGAAGGAAAGAAAATAATGATTAGAGCAGAAATAAATGAAACGGAATAGAAAAACAAAGAAAATGAACAAAAGCATTTTTATATAGTATCAACAAAACTGACCAATCATTAGCCAGATTGTCCAAGAAAAAAAGAAGGAAAACTAAAATAACTAAAATTAAGAACAAGCAGAAACATTACTACTCATCTAACAGGAAAAAAATGGCCTAGAACATCTGTATTTTTCAAGGGTAAATTTGAGAGAAACTATTTGATGAGTCTAAAAAATGGTCATCCAGGTACATCCTGGTGAAGTAGCAGTGGGATCAGCGTGAAGGCCACATACCCCTGGGTTTGAGTCCTGAGTCTGGAGCAAGAATGCCGATGTGAACAGCTAAATGGAAATGAAAAAAAAAAAGTTTCTTCTCCCTCTCTTTTCCTGACTTCCTACCTGCTTGCCTTCATCTCTGCCTGTTCCTTTCACTAAAAAACAAAAAAAAAAAAATCCAGAAAGAAATTCGTGAATTTCAAAATTGTCTCTTGTGAAAGAAAGGAAAATCCTCTCTGAGAAGTATTCTCTATGAACTGACCAACTCAATAATCAACACAGCACTAAATAACCAATAGGTCAAAGACAAAAATCAAGAGAGAATTATATTGAAAATAATAATGACAGTAACAGTTCTATGAGGAAAGAGACAAGAAATTCATCTAGAACCAAACTATTTCTTCACTGGAATATTTTAATTCACAGTGAAGAAGTCAGATACTCCAGAAGCTACCATAATCAGCAGCTAGTTAACCTCCCTTTTAGACTTAACTTGTACTGCCATCTTGTGGCAATTTAAGAAATCCCAGTCCATTATCAATCAAAAGTTATCCTTCATCTCCTAACCAGAGGTTTCCAATGACTTTCTACCCCTCCAATTTGTTTTTTCCCCTTTTCAGTTTGAGAACAGAAATATCATTCAAAACTAAGTAGCATATTCTAGATATATGGAATCGTTTTCAGGAAGAAATATAAAATGACATTCAAATATATACAGAAAACCAGAAATCTGCTGGTATCTGCACAGAATATATTGGTTCTGACAGCCTTTTTCCCTTCTCACCAGTATAAGAGTCTCTGGGAGTGCTCCTTCCCTGCGAGCCTCTGGCTCCCTGAGGACAGATAATAAACATCAATTAATAAATATACCCAGATTCTCTGGCTTCCACATCCTCTGTCATTTCTCATCTACACATTGAGGCATATGTTGATCACCCAGAGTAGGATTCACACTCGATTATTTTCAAAATTAACATGACAGACATTGTTAAGTCATTTTGAATACTTCCACTATTTCCATCCCTATTCATACTCTGTCACTTTCTAAATAACAGGTCTACACTGCTAAAAGAAAAGAGTACAGGCATGGCATAATATGATTTATACCAAAATTAGCGTAAGTTTAATATTTTTGGTTTATACCTCTGTTTTCATTTAGCATCAGAAATCTCAGTCTGGAAAGAGAAGATAAAGATTACTTACTTGTCTCAAGCTACCCAAACCAGCCACTCGATAAGGGGTAGATTCCACTGAGAAGGGTCGACTGGACAGGTGAGACAAGAAAAAATAAGAAGCTGATATTAAATGTTTACATAAGCCTAGAAAGTTTCCTTGGTCCCTGTTTTTTAGCCACATCCAGTGTTTTCTTCATCTTCAACTTTCGTCAAGAATTTTAATGTTCCTGTGTAGACTTTATACTTACCTGACCACCTGGCTGCTGTGCTGAAAACTGGGCCGTGGAGTAACTGAAAAGGATGCAGAAAGAAAAGTTGCCAGCGGTGGGGTGCTGCCCCTTGCCCAGCCAACCTGCTGCAAGTTGGTATTTGGTTGTCTGATCTTTTCATCTCAGACATAAGATTAGGAAAATCACATTACAGTCTACGAGGGAAAGCCATCTTCCATAGATCTCACACAGATATTTGAGCAAAAAGTATTCTATACCTGCTTGTGATGGGGAGGTAATGCCCACTGGTCGAGGAGTGGTCACTCTGCAAGAAAAGAAAAGAGGTAGTTCTAATCTCTCCGAACAGAAGGTAAGTACTAACTTCGAGGCTCCATCAGATCATTGTTTATAAAAATATCCTCCACCCAGCAGAAAATTGCTTACTATCAAGCATTATAGGTATCATCCCAAAATATGTTTCCTCAGGAGACCCCTTTGCTCTCTAACTCCTGAGCCTTCTCCTCTACTGAAGTACTTTTCTTCCTTCTCCCAGTGCCGTACCAAGTACTCTCAACTTCATTCATCTGTCCATCCATTTGTATATCTACTATTCCCTTACTCTATTATGTTTTGAAGGTGCAGGCAGGAAGGAAGGGAGGGGAAGAAATATTTTTTACTTATTTGTCCATATTGGTTGTTTCCAGCAGCTCCTGGACATAAACTTATATTCTTGGGATGTATGTGGACTGTGATAGCCAGAGGCAGCGGACCAAACTACTACTCCACCAGGAGTGCTCACTCTCTCCATCTTTTATCCACTTAGCCAACAAGTTACCTATCTGGCCTAGATTCTGAGATTACAAAGTTAGCTAGAATATGGCTCCTTTCTATGAGAAGCTCAGACTAGTGGGAAAAAAACAACAAAAAGTAAAACACTGTTAAGTGTTATATATAATATCAATATCGGAAGTACAGAAGTATGAAAAACACTAGATTGTAACTGTGAGTGCTGGGACCATGTCTATTTTTAATTTATCAATGCAAGCCTTCTATTTAAAATACTGAATAATTAATGGAGACATTACCAATTTAGTTATGTACACTCAGCACCTAACATAGAGCCTGATGAACATCAAGTACTTAATGGGTATTTACTATCTCTGCCTAGTGAAGTCTTGACAGGAAATGGCACATGAGTTCAATTCTGAACAATGAGTAGGACTTCCTAAGGTGATGACCAAGGGTAAGCCTTCCATTCAAGATTTCACTTTAGCACTTCCCAGTAAGTAACTTCTTGGGGACATGGAAGACAAATCCATTAACCATGTTCTCTGCCTCAGGGCCCGCATAAGAATTATAGCCAAGAGTCAAGGGGAAAAAAAAACACAGTAGAAATTTTCAAGGAGGGCTAATTTGGAACCTGATGGAACTGACCTGTTTCCTTGGTACCTATTTGGAGATTCCTGTAGTTGAAAAAATTGAGAGTGAAGGAAAGCTGCAGCTCAAGGGTCTCAATCAACGGATTTTACTTGTTAGATATTAAACTGCAAGGTCTTCTAGTTGTGGTTGCTAAGCTTCCCAGTAGGAGAAAAGATAGCAGTAGTGTTTCCTTAGGAAATTATTAGCTTTTCTGAAGGAATAACATTTTCATTCCTCCTCCTAAAAATACATTGGAAATCTTGTAAATATATATACATGGGAAAATTGAAGTCTATGGGGAAAGAAAAGAAAATGGCAGGATTAAAATGTGCTAAAATAGTTACGGAAGTAGGATCAATAGAAACATTATGCAAATACAAACAATATTCTTAGGAAGAAAGAAATGTCTAGAAAATAGTTTGAGGGAGAGGAAGGGTTCTGGGGTATCATGGGATTTTTAAAGAGAAAATTTAAGCTACAACAGACATCTCTTCTATAAGAGAGCTTCCCAAATGGTACGTTCTGACTCACTGATGGTTGAGAACATAACCAGTGTGCTAAGTATTGACCTTCTCAGCCCTCCCAGGTCTTCTGCGGCCTCATCCGTTTACATCTACTGCAGTAAGCTTGTGGCACAAATATCTTTCTCTATGTGCCATGATGTGAAAAAAGGTTAGGAAATACTGTGCTATACAGTCAGCCTAACAGATAGGAAGAGTGGGAGATACGATAATATAAAGAAAATCTATTTCATTCACCTTTAGGATGGCTAGAAATTTCTTCAGTTCTCCATTTTCCTTCCTTAAGACTGACAGCTCTCTAGGCAAATGATGGAAACAATCAGCTTCAGCAAGATATGGGGATCAAAATAACTTGATCTTTATTAACATTTTATTAATTTTATGAATAGATGCTTGCCACTGTACAAAGTATTTCTGTAGAGCTATGTGATTCAGGAGACAATAATGGTTTTGATGGTGAGAAGAATCAGGTGGACAAAATAAGCAGTCACGTGGTATAATTTCAGGGAAGTTTTACATAGAATTCCACGTCCTCTCCACACATCCTCATGTCTGAAAACGTCCATCAAAGATTTCATCATTTAGTTCAAAATTTCCAAAACATACCCTTCTCCAGGTAGCGTTTTAAATGTTCTCTCTCATCTTTGTCACTGTGAATAAGCAATGTCTGATTTCTCTGAAGAATCAGTGTTTGATAGGGGGAAGTAGAGAAAAAAGGTTATTAAGTGAGAAGGGTCCCTGTGTTCCCTGAGAGAAGACAAATAAAATGGAGATTGAGGGGACCAAAACTTCTGTACCTGATTTGCCCAAGACAAATGTAAACACATGGAACAATTTTTGGACTTTGCAACCATAAGGAAATAAAGGACTACATTCTCTCTGAAAAGAAAAAAGTTCTTAGGTGATTTATTTGTCACTTACTTGTCCTGGTTGGTCACTGCTTGCTGTGCCTCCTGCAGGGCTGCTTCTAACTTTGTGATTCTATGCTTATAAAAGGCAATAAGGAGATTTGTTTGTTTCTTCTGGAAACTCCACACCTACTAGGGAAAAAAAGAATTGACATATACCCCCATGACGCCTTTCCCCTCACTTCTGCAACAAAGGGAAGTCATTCATTCGTACTTTATTACTGATCATTTTCTTCTGGAGCATCTGGTTAATTCATGATCCCCCAACTAGCAGGTTTGGCACTGGGGAAAGCAGAAGCGTTTCATTTTCAGGACAAGGGTATTTCTAATTTTTTTTTTTTTTTTTTTTTTGCAGTTGTTTAAAAAGGAGGCAGGCAGGAATGAAGACAGGCAGAGAGCAGGCAGAGAGAAAGAGAGGAGGAAGAAGTACTTTCATTTCTTTAGTTGTTCATTTTAGCTGTTCCACACACCCCACCCTGCCATCTCCAGGTACTGAACCCGGGTCCTTGGGCTGCACGTGGACTGCTCCCCAGGCTTAACACCTGACCACCAAGTGTGCACCAGCATTCTTATATTTTAATAAGAACATTCTGACATAGTAGACTAGCCCTTTAAAAATACAATTTTTCATCTTGAACAAGCAGAATGAGTGATAGCCAACAACTTTTCAAGCCTGGAATTGGTCCTGATCTAACTTGTCTAGTTGTAGTTTGGATTCAGCTTGCACCTCCCTAACCTTTACAGAGCGCTGGTAACCAGTTTATGTCCCCTAAGTTACTCACAGGAAAAGACACACAATTTTTGGACTTTGCAATAATAAGAAAATATGCTACTTATGCTACTACAGTAAAGGGTAAAGAGGTACAGAAGGAGATTACCCGTTCCTGAATTTTATTTTTGGGCATGGACAAATTATTTTTGTTTTACTTTACCGCTTGATATACTGATATGCCTATTGTGGGATTAATGAATCAGATAAAAGTTAATATTTAGAAAGTACTTTAGCTTTGTCAGGTTCTACTTCTGAAAACACAGCAGTATTTATGTCTCAACTCCTTTTTCTCTACTCAGACTATAAACCTTTTGCCTAAGGTCCTATATCTTGATACTTTGTCATAAACTTTTTGTTCTCATTTTATTTTCAAGTTGCTTTTATCATCTTACCACAGAGTTGTACTTGAGTTTATATAATCTCTGGCCTCTTTTCTTTCTTCTCAAAAGCTTTAGATAAGAATTTGTTATATTCTATTTTTTAAAAAGTCACAGGTTTCAATAAAAGTATAACATGTTCATTTTAGAAAATCTGAACAGTGCAGAAGTCACTCAAATCCTAGGAGTTCCCTAAAATGGCAAGGAGGGGTGGGAGGGATGTCTGGGGAGCAACAGATATTACTGATAAATGTAAAATGCAGTCAAGAGATAATGTCTCAAGCATGCTAATCTATTTTGGGGATCAGTTTGTGGTGAATCAGCAAGGATCAAATCCTACCCTAGACCAGTAAGTTACTTCTCTCTTTGAGACCATCAAGGGTCATACATGCACAGCGAACATACATTTGCTTAGGTCTAAGCAGGCCTGTTTTGCCTACTGACCCATAAAAATTCAAACACTGACCAATCCAAGAAGACAGACCAATCTAGAAAACCACCAGAAATAAGTGTTTAAAGAGAGCAATAAGTGATTTTGCAGGATGCTAGAGTACAAATGTTTGACCTGCTCCAAATATAACTACTGACTTCTAATTGAGAATATTAATAAATCTATGGGGATGAAATGAACGAAATCTACACTGTGAACAACTCTACAGGACAAAAGACTATTTTGTTCAACAGGAATTTTAAAAAGAGAAACAAGAGGAAATTTAGAGATATAAAAGCCAACTGAAATATACCTTATTGAAACAATTTAAACTAAGTTTTAAAATAATTATGAGACAATGGAGAAAATGTGAAACATTGAATGGTTATTTATATTATTTATTATTTTAGCATGACATGGTTCTATTTAAGATTCTTTGAGATATATTCTCTGAAATTACATAATACTTGATTTTGGCTTCAAAATAATCTTAATGGTGGGGGGGAGTTGTAGGAAGTACCTATAAAGAAAGACTGGCCATGGGCCAGTAAAGTGGGGTAATGGATACGTGGAACTAGAAATGCTAAGGTGAATAGTATGGGTTCTTGTCCTTTAGGAGCTCATCACAATATAGAGGAAACATCAGATATGTGAACCAATAAGCAAAATACAAAGTGGTATGCAGAACAGAAAAAGTATGCATAAAAACTAGAAAGAGTCCTTGAAAGGAACAAGTCAGAGTGTGGAAGTAAGGCATTCTAAGCACACAGGTATGAGAAAACTACTTGGTGCATAAGAGAATTGCAAACAACTAAATCTGCCTTAGATATTAAGCAACAATATATTTAAGAACTTATGTTGGGACATAAGGTGTGAGGTGGTAGTTTTGGATGATAAGATGATATTGGAGAGGTTAGAAGGAAACAGATCATTAAAAGAACGGAAGAGTCTGAAACTTAGGTGATGAAAAAACACCAAAAGGTTTTGAAAAGGCAATTAAATGTTCAGATTTGTAAGTGAAAAAATATTACTGTACTCAAAGAAAACATATTTTAGTAAAAGAGAACCCTAAAGTGCTTCCTTATCAAAAGTAATTGGAGGTACGCCCTAGTGGATTAGTGGCTGGGCCAAACTGTCTCCAAAGGAGCACAGGTCATATGTCCCTGGGGTCGAGTCCTGGGTCAAGGGGAAACACCAGTGTGAACAACTAAATAAAAATATTTAAAAATGCTGCTTCTTCCTCCTCTCTCATCCTGCCTGCCTGCCTGTCTGCCTTCATTCCTGCCTGCACCTTTCTTAAAAAAAAAAAATTGTTAATCCCAATACAAAATTTATGATTCTTTCTCTGTACATCCATATGTGTCTTCTCTGACTTTGTCTTTCTTTATGAATCTTTATCTTTCCCTTTTTTTTCTCTCAATCTCTACTCTCTATTTCCTACTCTCTTTGATGTCCTTTCTTGTTCTTCCTACTTATATTTACTTAATGGACATTTATGTTACTTACTCTTAATTTTAAAGTGGATAAGCCAGCAAAATGGAAGAAAGTATTTACAGATCATGTATCTGGTAAGTGACTTGTACCTAGAATAAAAAAGAAATTAAAAAAACTAATAATAAAAGGACAATTCAATTTAAAAATAGACAAAGGATCTGAGTAGATATTACTTTAAAGAAGATATACAGGTATGGCTTAGCCATTAAGTCTGACTCCAACAGAATCCACATAAAGCCTAAGGACCCAGGTTCATGACCCAGGGCACAGGGGAAACAACTAAAATAAATACATAAGTGCTTTTTACTCCTCTCTCTTCTTGCCTGCCTGTTGCCTTCATTCCTACCTGCTTCCTGCCTCAAAAAAAAAAAAAAAAAAAAAAAGGAATATCCATATATATACAAACAAATGGTCAATAAACACATGAAAAGATGCTCAACATCATTAATCATCAGAGAAATGCAAATCAAAACCGTAATGAGATAATACTTCATATCCATTAAGATGATAATGATAAAAAAGACAGATAAAAACAAATGCTGGCAAGGATATAGTGAAATCAAAACCCTCACACACCGCTAGTAAGAATGTAAAGGAAAACAGTTTGGCAGGGTCTCAAAAGCTGAATATGGAGTTAATATTTGACCTAGTACAGTCATGCATGGCTTAATGATGACAATACATTCTGTGAAGTGGTCATGTTAGGTGATTATATCGTGTGAATGTCAAAGAATGTAATTACACAAACCTAGACACACTTACATGGCGTAACCCATTGGAGCCACCTTTGTATGTGTGGCCCCTCATTGACTGAAACTTCGTTCAGCAATGTATGACTATTATTCAACATCTACATATATACCCAGGAGAAATGAAAAACATATCCATATAAAAACTTGCACAGAAATATCGACAGCAGCATTATTTGATAGCCAAAAAGTGGAAACAACCCAAATGTCCCTCAACTGATGAATGCATACATGAAATGTATATCCATCTATATTAGGGAATGCTACTTGGTCACAAAAAGGAACAAAGTACTAATGAAATCTTAATACATACTACAAAAGGAATCTCGAAAACGTTATGCTCAGAGATATAATTCCATTGCAAAAGTTCACACATGGTATGATTCCATACCTATGAAATGTTCAAAATAGGCAAACCTAATAGGGACAGAAAAATTACTGATTGCCTAAAAACCTCTGAATTTCACACATTAAAAGGGGGTGAACACAGTATGCAAAGTATATGTCAGTAAAGCTGCTATCCAAAAAAGTTGATGGGGTAGCTTATGCTTTCCTTTGAAAACAATTCAAAACATACACAATTTTGTACTTATATGGTCTTTAATTATTTTCCTGTAGGTTGGTGACTTTTCAAAGTCTACTATTGAGTTTTCCACATTATTCTTTAAACTAATATAGCACTTTACAACTTTCAGAATGCTTTCCTAAACATCTCATAGGATATTTACTAGAACTAAGATGAATATTTTTATTTTACATTACATGTGAGGGAATATGAATGATTCAAAGAAATGAAGTTACAAGATAATGGGCAAATTTATTCTTAAGATTTATACTCCAGTAGTTTTCCCAGTATTACCATTTACATGTTATTTTCCTGTATTAATTACTATTTATCATATTTCATATACATTAAGGAAAAACATGAATAGAGAATATTATTCTATTTATTCTTTCAAAAAGTATTTATTGAATCCTACTATATTCCTGCTACTATGTCAGGATATGATATGATCTATAACATTAATAATATTGACACAGTCTCTGTCCTCAAGGGATGATACAGAGAAGTAAATAAAATTATAGTATAATACAGCAATACCATATTATACACATGTGTATTCATATATGTATATATTTGGGGCAAGAATGTTCCAGAGAGGTGGAACCGCGTATACAAAGACTAACAACTCCAGAGGAAATTATTTACATAACTAATTAAAATAGATTAGTCTGTATTATAGTTGGGGGGCAAGTTTTACAAGAGATGATACTAAAGAGATAAGCAAGGATAAAAGTATGCCCTATGAGTCATATTAAGGGAATGGGCTTTATTCTGAGTATGATTGTGTTGAATGGTTTAAAACAAGGAAATAACATGACCTTGTTGATAGGAAAAGGAAAGACTGGAGATCAACAGGTTTCTTAGAAAACTACTGCATAATGCAGATGCAACACTACGGTGGATTAAACTAGGAGGTTGCAGTTAAAGTAGAGAAGATGCAAGTTTACTTTCCCTTCCTGTGTGTATTTTTATTGTATTATCATTATTTGAGATTCAAATATTTTAGAGAAACAGAATCAACTTGATTGAATAACTGTACATGAAAGAGAAGAACTCAAGACTGACTCCTAGATTTTTGGTTTGGTCACTGCGAATGGCAGTTATTATTCACCATGACAGAAGAAGAAAAGGAGCCTGTTTTCCTGTGACAGTATCGAGTTGGCAAATGGATGACTCTGACATGTGTGAGAGGGAGAGCTCGTTCATTCAGTAAAGATTTACTAGGTGCCTCCTATGAAGCAAAATTGTGATCACTGCAGATGACACAACAATGAACAATACAAAGTTGGTTCCTGCCCCATGAAGCTTACAGTCTATGAAGCATATAATAAAGAACAACACAAAAACTGCAAATCACCCAAGTGTTATTAAAGAAACATATAGGCTTTTATGACCGAGAATAAAGGGGGAGACCTAGTTTAGATATAGTGGTTACAGATAGTTCCTTTAAGGCAACATTAAACAGGTCCTTACAGGAGATAATAGATTTAGAAGTCATCCACACATTGATGATAACCGAAGGATTGGGAGTGGATGAGATTATCCCTGGAGAATATAAAAGGTATGAAAGTTGCACCCTGATGGAGCAGTGATTGTGTCTGTTGCCTCTAGCTGATGCAGTCCACATACATCCTAAGCACCCACGTTTGTGCCCTGGGGCTGGGGACTGAAGTCGGGGGAGAGGGGACAATCAAGATGAACAACTATATAAAATAAATAAGTAAAAATATTAAAAAAAAAATCAACTACAGAGCACACACGGTAGAGCGGCAGTTAAGTTAATCACTTCCAAAGGAGAAAGCCACATACCTCTGGGTTCTAGTCCTAGGCCCAGGGGAGCAACAACTAAATAAAAAATAAAATAAAGATGCTTCTTCCTCCTTGCCTGCCTACTTGCCTTCATTCCTGTCTGTAGCTTCTCTTTAAAAAAAAAAATCAAGTACAATAAAAACAACAAAAAATATCCATTAGATTTTTTTTTTTAAAGGAAAGGTATATGCAGGAATGAAGGCGAGTAAGCAGGCAGGCGGGAAAAAAGAGGAGAAAGAAGCATCTTCTTTCTTTCTTTCTTTCTTTCTTTTTATTTAGTTGTTCATCTTGGTTGTTCCTTCCAGTCCCAGGTCTCTAACCTGAGTCCTTGGAATGTATGTGGACCAGCCAGTGAAAGCGGACTTATCCACTAGACCACCAGGTGCACCTAGATATTTTTTTTAAAAAAAGGAAGGATAGAAGGAAGAAGGAAGTCAGGAAGGAGGGAGGTAGGGAGGAGAGGAAGAAGCATTTTTATTTAGTTAGTTGATTATTTTGGTTTTTCTCCTTTGCCCTAGGTCACTAACCTGGGTCCTTGAGCTTCACATGGTCCACACCCCAGCTGTCTAAATCACCTGAGCCATGAGGGCACTTCCTATCCACTGAATATGATAACAGAGATCTCCTTAGCAAGAGCAGTTTCAGTGAGACAATCTGAAGCCAGACTGAAGAGGGTTGAGGAAAGGTATGGGAGGTGAAGTAGACTGAGTGTAGACACGTACCCATTGATGCAAGTCAATGTAGTTCTCTTTCTCAAGACTCTAGTCACTGTTTTCCTAATAGGGTCATTAATAATCCTCGTGTTGCCAAATCCAATTGATCTTCCTTTGCCCCCATCTTCATCTCTTAATAGTTTTTGACCCAGGACTGTTTCTTCCTTCCTGAAACATCTTCATTTCTTGGTTTCTATATACACCTTGTTTGGCCTCTCTCATTTGCTACTCTTTGCAACCTTCTTTTCCTCCCCTACCTCATTGCTAGATATTAAAGGAACTCTTTTTCTCTGGGTGATCTCATCTAGTCTCAAGGTTTTAAAAACTATATCCTGATGAATTTCATACTTATATCTCCATCCTTGGCCTAGGCCATGAGCTCTAGAATGGTTATATTTTTCTTTTGTGATTTCTCCTCTTAAATTTCTAACAAGCATCTATAACTTAACATGTACAAAATGCTATTTTCCCTCAAAATAGTCTTCTCAGTCTTGGTAAAGGGTATAATTATCGCTCAGCTGTTCAAGACAAAAACATAGATGTCTTCCTCTCTTTCTCATCTTTCACATTCAAATCAGTAACAGTTCCACAAATCTTTCCTAGAGAATATATCTCAGATTTAACTACCCCTCTCCATTTTACTACCACTACTTTACCCAAGAAATCTTTCTTTGATTTCGCCAAATAGCCTCCTAATTGATTTCCCTTCTTCTACTCTCAGCTTCTTTATGGTCCATTCTCCACTCAACAGCCCGCTTCTCTTTTTGAATTAAATATTGGATAACACTGTTTCCTAGCTTAAAACTTGTCAATGGCAGGCCATTGTACTGAGATAAACATCTAAATTTCTTACCGTTGCCTACAAGTCCCTACAGGATTAAACCTTTCCCTTTGATCTTATCTTGAATCATTCCTGTCTCCCTCCCACCTAAGTGTACATTCTTTCATGTAATAAACATTTCTTTTGTACTTAATTTGTTCAGGAGGCTAGGTAGGTTCTGGGCAATACAAAGATACCTGCCTTTGAAAGTTCAGACTTTAGTGAAAGAAACAGACATATGAAGAAATAAATTTTTAAATTTTTGCAGAGTTAAGAGCAAGGTGGGAGTATAAAGAACAGAACAAAAATCTGCCTACAGAAATCAGAGAAGGCTTTACTAAAGAAGGAACAGTTACTGGCACGCATTTGAAAGATGGCTAGTTGTGGATAAAGGTGTCCTGGGATTAGAAGAAAGTCAACCAATCTATATGAGGCTCTCTAATCCACAAAGATACTTAGAAAAACTATCTAGAGGTAAGCAAAGAATTCAAAACAGCTTGATCAACTATTGGCCATAGAGTGCTATAACAGAAAAATGCCCTTGTCAGATCATTACAAAGATTAGAGACAAAACACAAATGGATATTAGATCAACATTTCATTCATTTACTCAACAACTCTTTTTTTAATGTGTCCATTACATATTAAGAACTATCTAACAAGCTGGGTATACAACAATAAACAAAACTCATCCAATCTCTGCCTTCATGAAGCTTACACTCCAGTGTAGGAATCAGATAATAAACAAATATATAAAGTTAGATATAAGAGCTATAATTAAAAAAATGAAGCAAAGTAAGAAGTAGAAGACATTGGAGCTACTGTTTGAGATATGAAAGGAAAGAAAATTTGGGGAGAAGTCTGAATGGGGCAATCTAGATATTACTTGGATCAGTTATTCATCTTTACATATTAGGAAAACACATTTTTAGACATTGCTGACTTCACCAAACTTGCTCTTCGCTAAAGTGATGATTAACTGACCCTTTCCATTTATTTTATCTGAGTTATTTGACCATGTGTAATTGGTCCCATGATTAGGCAGCTTAGTATTCAGACTACATATAACGTCTCTACTGATCATTAACTAAGCCTGGGTTTAGTTATTAACCAAAGGTCTGCTCTTTCTCTTGTTCATGTGACCTTGTTTACATTTATCCTTGAGTCTCAGCTGGATTTTATCTCCCCATAATGTTAAATAGTACCTCAAGTTTGATGGCTTACCTAACAACTAAAAGCAAGAATCAGTCAAAGCTTTAATTTTCCTTCCTCGATCTCCAGAATTAGATTCAGGGATGAGACACCAAATGAAAATTTCATCTACTATTTTCAGACAGACCATAACTAAAGATCACGTTCATGTTTAGGAAAGGAATATTTCCATAAAAATGATAAGAATAGAGAATAATATAATTTTAAGACACATGCTCAGATAGGAATTCCCTAAGTCCATGAAATAATCAGAACTGGAGAGTAGAAGGGAAAAAGCAAAATTTTTATAATTTGAGAACTCTCTCAAATGGTTGTTGTACCTACTCTCCACTTCCTTCTATATCCTATTGTTCCAAACCAATCAATGGTGTGCCAACATATGATGCAACAGGAAAAGGGAAGCATTTTCTTACATTTAGGCAACCAATCATGAACACTAAATGAAAAATTATATATATATATATGCATTTCCAATAAACATTTAAACAATGAGAATGGGAAACAAGACATCCCTTCATGAACTTCCCTTTGTAAGTAAAAGATTAAGTTAAACCACCAACTCCATTGTTTGCAGGATTATCAAAGGCAGTTTTAGAAGATTCACTAATCATCACAGAAAGATTAAAAAGTTCCTTAGAATCTCCTTTATCCTTAAAAAAAACTACTTAATAAGTATACCCTGGTGGTCTAGCAGTTTAGTATACCAGATGTAGTTTGCATACACCTCAAGGTCCCCAGTTCAAGACCCAGGCTAGTGGGGGACCAACCAAGATGAACAACTAAATAAAATAAAAAAATGCTTCTTCCTCCTCTCTCTTCCTGCCTCCCTGCACCTTTCCTTTCAAAAAAAAGTACTTAATAGAATTAGGAAATATTAGGCAAGAGGTGTTACATAGTTTTCATAGCTTATCACAGATTCTGGGCCAGTAAAAAAATTGACTGGTGAGATTTGTATCATAGAGAAAGAAAACAAACAGAGCACTTAATTTCTCTCCATTGCGTACAAATGGGACCTATGAAGAACCCTTGATAAAGCAATAAGATACAATTAGAATTTGCCTGGAGAATCAGATTTTCTTCACTTTTGTTTTTCATACTTGAGAGATGTGACTAAAATGCTGCAAAGCTGTCTCCACAGGATTTTTGAAGTAAATCTTCTCCTGAGGTTTCATCTATGAAGACAGTAAGAAAAACATTGAGCAGATCCACCATATAATGAAATAAGTAAAATACTGGCAAATATGGCAAAGAATGTATATACTCTTTCCAAAGCACTCAGTATTATGACCACTATGCTAGGTAAGAGGGTGGTCACCACTGCTCTAGATAGCCTAATTTTCCTAACCTCGTGCTTCTGTAACAGCAGCCACAACAATTCTTCTATCTGTTGTTTACCCCCTTTTTACAATTGCTCTCATTTTTGATTGTTTCTTTTCTTTCTTTTTAAAAATTGCCAGTGCTTAGTCACCATCAAGTACATTTTTCGTGCATTTCCTACAGGCCAGCAAGAGGATAATGTGGCTTGTGGAAGGGAAGGAAGACTTACATGATCAGAAAGAGCCAGATGCTTGCAGGCAGTTCCACAAACACCACATTTTTCTAGGGGGAAAGGGGAAAAAAATTGATTCTCATGGATATGACGTAAGATTTTCCTAAAGTACATGGTAATAGTCAAGTAGACTAGAGAGAGAAGAAAAGGTGGTTCTTACTGAATTTAGAATATCATTATGCTATAAAAGGACATCAACGTGAGAGCTGTTTTCTAAGGCAGTATTTCCAAACAGGTAGACTGACAACAAGTAAGGCTTTCACACTGTATCCCCTGTCCCATTTCTTTTTTCAAATTTCTAATTTTCTTCTGAGTGTGAGGGATAGTTCTAACTCCTCAGCTGGAGTATGGGAGTACATTTACAAGAGTACTGGGAAGAGTCTAAGAGTAGCAATGACCTTAACTTTAAGTTACTGCTTTTTACCCTATCTACGTGATAGGAGGTACACACTAGGTACTATAAGAAACTCCCCAATGATTCCTACCTTGCTCTCACTTTGCTAATAAGGCTTCATCTCGGTTTGAAGCTCTGCTACTCTCATTCTCTAGCTAACTCAATCTGAAAGATGCAAAAATTTAAATTTCTAAGTTGAAATTTTAGTAGCGGTGCTGGTTTTGAGTAAGATAAATGCCGTATCAGGAGAAAACATCATCTGACATCTGCTTCACAGAGACAACCCTCTCCAAACTGAACTGCTGTTACCATAGCAAACAGCTTTGTTACATTAGCAGAAAACTTAAAAGGGTCATGAGATTCAGAGAAAAAAACTCATCAGAGGCTACCTAACATGACCATTTTTTCCTTGGAGATAAAAGATTTTTCCATTCTTCCCTTGCCAGAGTGAGTTGACAAGAG
The DNA here is from genome assembly GCA_004363575.1 of Solenodon paradoxus. NCBI lineage: Eukaryota > Metazoa > Chordata > Mammalia > Eulipotyphla > Solenodontidae > Solenodon > Solenodon paradoxus. Next base: position 45,753 of record RJWH01003310.1, on the reverse strand, counting down.
CAAGTTAGTCTTTTATTTAATAAAAAACACAGTTATGGTCCAATGTTCCTTAAATAAAAAAATAATTAAAAGCGTTTTCTATCAACTATGCAAGGACAAAAAAAATAAATAAATAAAAGAGCAAGAAACAAAAACACCTTTAGTCAACAAACCAATTAACATACCTCCCTAGCTCTCCATTTTCTTCAGGATGGAGTACAGGTTCTTTAGTCTGGTATATAGAGCCTCCCATTATCTGGCTACTGCCTACTTCTCTAGCCTCATCTCTCACCATTTCTTACCTTATTCTTTATGCTCTACCAATATTAACTATATGTAGTTCTCTGAACTATGATTTTATGGTGTGGTATGCCTTTATACATGCTGCTCTCTTAAAATAGAATGATCATCCGTACCTTATCCATTTGTCAAATGCTAGTTTATTATTCAAAACTATTGAAACAGTACCTCTTCTGAGGAGTCTTCCCTATCAAAGCACCCTATCTTAAATCCTTCTTGTGGGCTATTTCCAGATCATGTAAGCATTTTAGCATAAAAAAAACAAGCTATCCTTATATTTCAGTCTCATTCCTAAAACTTGATCAAGTCATTTATTCAGCATGCCCTGGTGGAATAGAGGTTAGATCAATTGCTTCCAAAAGAGTGCAGGTCATATATCCCTGGGTTTGAGTCCCGTATCCAGGAGGAAACAATAAGTGTGAACAACTAAAATAAAAAAATGAAATAAAATGCTTCTTCCTTCTCAGAAAAAAAATTTATCCTTTCTGAACCAATTTCTCATTTATAATATGGATCTGTCTCCCGAAACTGTAGTAAAGAGACGTATAATTGGGACATATGAAAATACTTTTTAAACTGCAAAGGTGTCCTCATCATAATCATTTCTAATCAAATTCACAGGCTAGACCACTCCCCATTAGAAATGGCTCTTGTTATCAACCAAACTTTCCCCATTTTTTATTACTTTCGTTTTTTCTCTTTTCTCTAATCTTTCTGATAATCTGTGGCTTTTCCCTGCCACAGGCTTCAAAACACTGACAAGTACCTTTTGGCATTCAAATAACAGATAGTCTCACTTGCCAAATCACTCATTATTAATGTATTTCTCCAAATTCTGTAATTTATAGTTTCCAACTTTTCCACACTATTTTTGACCTATTAAGTGATTTTTATTCCAAATCGCAAAGAGAAATTGTCATGCATTATTTTAAGGTTGAGATATTTTTGCCTGAATCTGAAAATAGTTGTCACTCACCCAGAGTCACACAATTTTTACAAAAAATATGGCCACAGCTGGTGACAAAGAATTGGGCCCCATCTTTTCGGTAACACTGGTTGCAATGAAACCAATCCATTCTAGAGCAGAGAGAGAAAAAGAGTAAGAACAAGCCAGGGAATAATATAACTGTTCTAAAATCTATATAGCAATGCTTACTTAGCTTCTTCTATCTTATTGGGATGTGGCATATTATTGTAGATATTCCAATTGGTTGTAAGGAAGTACATATATCTCTGAAGTGATAAAAAGCAGACTTAAGATCTAGCAAATAAGGCCACAGGTCTCAAGACTTGGGGCCAGGAGACAATCAAGATGAAAAACTAAATAAAAATAAGAAAGTGCAAAAAAAAAAAAAAAAAAAGCAGACTTTAGACTGTGTTGCACCATTTTTAAAAAAGAAAAAAATATATACATTTAGAAAAGTAATGGGACAATAATGAGATTTTACAAGTAGTAAGATTATGAATATTTGTGTCTCTATGTGTTGCCTTCACACTTTTTTTGTTTTTCATGTTTTCTGGATTAATTCATGCACAAATTTGTAATTAGAAAAAACAGTCTTGGGGGAAAAAAGAATCACCCATTTATTTCCAAACATTTCCTGTGAGATGGAGAGAAGAGGAGTTAGTAAATCAGATAAAGAAGATCAAATACTAGCCACTTGGGACACATTTTACTTAAAGGAAACATGGTTTGCCAATGATGTTGGTTCCATTTATACATTTTCCCTTCTATTCTACAGAAACTCAGAATCATAGATCTGGATGAGACCTTGAAAATCACTTAATATTTTGTCCAACCTCATCACTTTTCAAAAGATACAACTGATATTCACTAAAAGTCAATGATTTATTCAAAACTTCATCTTTAGTTAGTGCATTTCTGAGACTAGAACCCAATTCTTTTGATTTCCTGTGTAAAGTTCTTGCTATCACATTAAGTAAACCTTTGTGTTAGACATACCAACCATATATCCTGCATTTTTTTGCCAATATTAAGTCCATAAAATTTGCTAACACGTAACTGCGTTAAGTGACTTTGTCAGATTTTTAAATGAAGAAACTGACATCAAATATAGAGAACTAAACTGGTAAGTATGGAGCTATAATTAATTCATACACTTAATGAATTTATATGGTCAATTTCATGAATATGCTATTTAAGAATACATTTATTTGCTAACCTTTTTGACTCAGGCTGCTGTAAAAACAAAGGAAGCAGGTTCAAAACCCGAGAGTAGGGTTAAAAAATATACATATACTTATTTATGTATATATACACATACATAAAATATATTACGTATGTGTGGGTGTGAGTGTGTGGGTGCGTGTGTTCTCACTTGTTTGATTTCCTTTAGAATTAAATTGGGAAAATAATCAAGACAGAAACTAAGACTGACACTTAAGTCTTCTTTTAAAAGTAGTTCCTAAGTGGTTTATGGAGAAGTTTACTAAGAGTGATGGCTAGTTTGCGCTACACTTGAAACACTTTAGTCAAATAAGACGAGACTCACCATAAAAACTTACTGAATAAACAGATCAATGCAAGTCTTACCCTTGAGATTTCTATTTGTTGCTCATGATAACCCCTACTGACAAGGCCTCATTCTATGAACTCCGGTTAATTTAGGGGCAGCAACAATTGTAATCAATTAGAGCAGAATCCCTCCTAAGGGCAGCTAACAGGGTTTCTGAGGGCAAAACTAGCCAGTTTTCTAAGAAGGATGGGGATTCGGCAGAGTCTCAAATGTCCCACCAGTTGCTTTCCTAGCTACCTTCTCTACCCGCTAGGCCGCCATGATCCCAGAAGACCTCGGATCTCACCAAAAACGTCCACTTCTCCTCATGAAAAGCTGGAAATGGCGGGAAAACACATTGCAGCCCTGGTACCACAGAAATGCCAGGGGGTGGGCGGGGCCCGGGACGGCGTGTGAGAGGTGTGGGCAGGGCCCGGGAACACCGGTGAGAGGTGTGAGGGGTGGGGGCCGGGCTGTGCGTGGAGGGGTGGGCGGGGCCTAGGGTGGTGCGTGAGTTTTGTGGGCGGGGCCCGGGGGGTCTGCCCCTGGGGAAGCTGTGTGCTAAGAACCTGGGAGGATCCCGCAGCTGCCACCGGAATGGGGCTCTGGGTGGCTTGCAAGAGTCAAGGTCACATATTTTCCCCTCTCCCACCTTGCACTTTTCACGTCCTCACTCCCCACTCCTCTTCAGTCACCAGCCCTGGGTCTCAAACGCAAGCCCTTGGTACCTTAGCTGCTGAACCACATCTGTGCACCAAGAGTCACATGTTCTTAATAGCCCTGGGTAATCCAATTTATTTAAGATTGGGAACAAACAAGGAATATGCTCTAGTCCTATGCATGTAACTGTGGAAACAAGAAGGAAAAAATAAACCTAATCGTGTTTTGGGATGCTAATACAGTACACACGTGTGGTAACATCAACCTAATATTTTAAATGAAATTAAAAATAAATGGTTTGAAAGAACTGCATAACTCAAAAGGCAAGCCTAAAGAGTAATATGACTAAAGAACAGGTTGGATATTAAATGAGAATTGATGTCTCAGGAAAAAATTAAGCAAATACAACTGAGGGCTAAAATGAGATTTAAAAAAGATATTATTGCAGTAACTTTGATTTTACACATTAAAATAAACTCATATGTGTAGGTTCTCCATATATGCAGTTTCCCCACTCCTTAGATAAATGTCAACACATCCTCGCCTCTACCAAATCACCAAGTTTTCTTCACCATTGTCTAGTGGGCTCCACCACAATTTGTCCCCACCACCCCCCCAACCCTATTCCCTATTGATAACCTCAGTTTCCATTACAAGTGTCCAAGGGTTGGTTTTGTTTTATCTGTTTCTTCGTTTTTTTATATTCACATTCCATGAGTGAGATCATCTGGTTTCTTTCTCCTTTTGACTTATTTCACTAAGCATAATCCCCTCTAGATCCATCCATGTTGATTCAAATGACAGGATTTCATCTCTTCTATGCAGTATTCCATTGTGTATATAAGCTACATCTTCTTTATCCATCCATCTGACATTGGGCACTTAGGTAGTTTCCAGTTCTTAGCTATCGTGAATAGGGCTGCAGTAAACATGGGGTGGGGGTGGGAGGTTGTGTATAAATCTCTGCAATGAGTGTTCTTGCATCTTTGGGGTAAACACCTAGAAGTAGGAAAGCAGGATCATATGGGATTTCCATATTCAACTTTTTGAGGAATCTCCATACTGTTTTTCAGAGAGGCTGTACCAATTTTCACTCCCACCAACTGTGTAGAGGTCCCTTTTCTTCACATCCTCACCAACATTTGTTGTTTTCAGACTTTTGGATAATAGCCTGCCTCTCAAGTGTGAGGTGATATCTCATTACTGTTTTGATTTACATTTCTCAGTTAGCCAGCGAGTATGGACATATTTTCATGTGTCTGTTGGCCATCTGTATATCCTTTTCAGAAAAATGTCTCTCCAATTCCTCTTCCTATTTTTTGATTGGATTGCCTGAGTTTCTGTTATCGAGTTTTATGAGTTCTTTTTTTAGAGGGGAGGGGTAACATTAAGCACTTGTCAGAAATATGTAACAGAAATATCTTCTCCCAGTTAGTAGGTTGTCTTTTTGTTCTAGTGATGATTTCTTTGTCTGTGAGGAAGTTTTTTAGTTTGATGTTGTCCTACTTGTTTATTTTTTCTTTTTGTTTCCTTTGATGCTGGAGTTGAGTCCCTAAAGATCTCTCTAAGGCTAATGTGATACACACACACACACACACACACACACACACACACACACACACAATGAGCATGAACTTTTACTGAAGAATTTACTAAGTAGGCTTCTTAAACTTTTTGGTCTCAGAGCCTCTTTACTTTTAAAATGTATTGGCATGCCCTGTAGAGTAGTGGTTAGGCCCACTGCCTCCAGTGGAGCACAGTCTACATATATCTGGGTTCAAGGACTCAGGTTTGCATCCTGGGGTCATGAAGTACAACCAAGATGAAAAACTAAATAAAATAGAATGCTTCCTCCTCTCTCCTCCTGCCTGCTTTCCTACTCGCTTTCATTCCAAGCTGCAAATTTCCTTAAAAAAATTTTTTTTTCAATTATTGAAAATCCCCTCACCAAAGAGTTTTTGTGTATTTGGGTTGTATCAATCAAATTTTATTTTACTAGCAATTAAAACTGAGAAATTTTAAAATATGTATTTATTTATTAATTTTTGTTAATTCCTTTGGAAACAATAATAAGGCCTGTATATGTATATATATGTATACATATACATATATACTTTTTTTTTTTAAGGAAAGGTACAGGAAAGAATGAAGGCAAGCAGCAGGCAGGCAGGCAGGAAGAGACAGAAGGAAGCATTTTATTTTATTGTCATTTAGTTATTCCCATTGGTTGTTCCCCACCACCCCACCCCAACCTGGGATTTGAACCCAGGGGTAGATGACTGCACTCCTTTGGAGGTGACTGACCTAACTGCTACTCCACAAGGGCCTGCCATAAGCCCATTAAATATTAACACAAGCTATGAAAAATAAGTTCACTTCCCAAAATGTAGAGAATTTCATGAAAGAGTGGTATTGATGTACAGTTTCATAATCTCTATTTGGCTTTAGAAAGTAGCTGGGTTTACAAATCTGCTTCTTCATTCACTCTTTTGCTGTATGCTATTTTGTTTAAAGTATGTAAAGAAGATCTGAATTCATCCAAATATGAAGCTGCAAAGAGCAGTACAATCTTTTTTTTTTTTTTTTTGAGAGGAAGTTGGGAGGAGAGGAAGGATGAAGCATCTTTATTTCTTTTGGTTTTTCCCCCTAGTCAAGTCTTGAACTTGGATCCCCAGACTTCGCATGGTCCGCACCCCAGTTATCTCAGCTGCCCAAGCCACAAGGGCATTTCCTCATGAGTTGTAGTGGGGCAGTTTTGCAGATAATTGTGAACTTATTTATTTGATACTACGTGAAAATTCAAGAAGAGGGTGTTTGTTGAAAGCTAGTCACAATGTGGCATCAGAAAACATATCAAAGAACATGTAACACCTACATTTGACGGCTTGTTTTTACCACATTGATTATTCAGAAAACATTGGTTCACACAGTCATGCACATTGACACATTATACAATGTTAAACAACATACTTCTCTATGTGATATTAAAAATTCACTTTTAATTAATATCAATACTTATGTCATTAGAAAAGTTCTTGAGTATTAAGAAGATGTCAAGGTGACAGTTGCATATATGTTTTCCAAAATTCTAATTTTCATCTAAAAGTTTGAATTTTATTCTTGTAATAAATATGGTCTCTTGATTTTCTTGAGGTGAGCTCATTTATTTATTTTTGAGAAAATGTCTACCAAATACCCCAGTCAGAATAACTATAGTTTGTAAGGTATCCTCTCAAGTAAAACTGGGGTTATAACTCCAACCATCACATAAATGGTCTTCCACTTATATATTCTGGGTCACAAAAAGGAGGAAAATGTGAAAAAAGAGCAACCTTAAGAAATGAACTTAACATTAATAGTGGAAAATGACAGGTTGCATGTACACAAGTACAGAACAGTTGCATGTGAGCCCTGACCCAAAAATCTTATATAACATATTAGCAATAGAATCCCACCACACATTTATAAAAGTATACGTTAGGACCAAGCGAATGCATATTTCACACACATCCAGCTCACTGAATTTTCAAACTCCATATGGACATATAATCAGTACCAGATAAAGAATCAGAACATCCTCAGCACCCAGAAATGTCTTGTGTCCTCTTCCACAAAGTACTCTCCTAAAGGTAACCACTCTCCTGACTTCCAGTACCATAGACTTAAACTCTTTATTTCTGAACAACTATAAATTCACAGGAAGTTGCAAAAAATAGTGCAGAGGCTCCATATACACTTTACCCAATTTTCCCCAGTGGTCATCTCCTACCTAACTATAGTACAACATCAAAGTCAAGAAATTTATATTGGCACCATATACAGACATTATTTAGATTTCATTAGTTTGACATCCACTTGTTTGAGCATGTGTAGTAATTGTATCACATACACAGATTGGCGAAGTCACCACAATCAACGTGTAGACTCTTCCAGAGTCACCCTCTCTTCTCTGCCCGCATTCTTAATCCCTGGAATTCACTCATCTGTTCTTCATCTTTGTATTTTATCATTTTAAGAATGCTATGTAAATGGAATAATAACATATGTAATTTTTTTTTTTTAAGGCGCAAGCAAGAATGAAGGCAAGTAGACAGGCAGGCAGGTAGGAAAGGAGAAGTGGAAGAAACTGAATTTTTATTTAGCTATTTACACTGATTGTTCCCCCCAGCCCCGAATCTTGAACCTGGGACCTTGGAATATAGATGGGACTGCTCCTAGGGTGTACTAGATCACTAGGCCACCGGGGTGCACCCTGTAATCTTTTGAGATTGGCATTTTTTTCCCCACTCAACACAATTCCCTTGCATGTGAGTTATCTTGGATCATGTATTTTTCAATCCCTCTGCCAATTTCTGTCCATTAATTGCCATAGTTAGATTATTTTAATTTAATGTATAAATAATTAAAGATGCTCTTCTTTCCATCCTTAAAATGATTCTTCCTCTTCTCTCTTCCTTCCTCTCTCTAAAATAATTAATGTAATTATTGGTATGTTAGGGCTTAGCTATTTTATTTTCTGTTGTCCCTGTTTTTCATGCTTGTTTCATTTTTCCTTGCTTTCTGTGGGTTACTTGAACATATTTTAGAATTATCTATAGTGGCTTTTTTCCCCCCTGAAGTAAAGGTACAGACAGGAATGAAGGTGAACAGAGGCGGAAAGGCAGGAAAAGAGAGGAGAAAGACACAATTTATTTATTTTATTTAGTTTGTTCATCTTGGTTTTCTTCCCCCCGACCCTGGGTCATGAACCTGGGTCCTTGGGATGTATACGGACTGCACCAACCAGAAGTCACAGACTTAACTGCTAAGTCACCCAAGGCACACCTATATATAGTGCTTATGAGTGCATCTTTTTGTGTAGGTTTTTAAGCGATTGTTATAGATATGTTATTATGCATATGTAATTCATAACATATATATACATAACTTATTAGTCTACTAATGTCAATGTTTTATCAGTTTGAGTAAAATATAGAAGACTTACCTCCATTGAGATCCATTAACTTCTACCTTAATAATATTATTGTCTGAAATATTTTAATCTTCATACATTGAGAATTCTATCATACAATGTTATAATTTTTGCTTCAACCATGAAATGCAAGCTAGAAATTTCAAGAGAAAGTCTCTCATGTTTACCCATATTTTTATTCTTTCTAGTGTTCATTTTCATTACTTACGTTCCAACTTTTCTTTTTGCATTTTCTTTCTGTTTGAAGAATGCCACTAGCCATACTTTCATGGTACATCAGCTAGTAATATTTTATCTTAGTTTATCTTTCATCTGAGAACATCTTGATTTCATCTTATTTCTGAAGAATATTTTTGCTGAGTATAGAATTCTGAATTAACGTTTCTTTTAGCACTTAAAAAAATTGTGCCACTCCCTTCTGGCATTGATGGTGTCTAAAGAGAAATGTACTGCCATTTAAATCATTGTTAATCTCTAGATAATGTGCTATTCCTGTCTAGCTATTTTCAAGATTTTTTGTTTTTATTTTTTTCTGAAAGTTATTAATATTTATTATGATGTATCTTATTTTTTTAACGGAAAGGTGCAGGCAGGAATGAAGATGATTAGTCAGCAGGCAGGAAGGAAGAAAGAGGAGGAAGATGCATCTTTACTTCATTTTTATTTAGTTGTTCACACTGGTTGCCTCCCCCCAGGCTGGGGTTCAAACCCAGAGGCATGTGGCCTGCTCCTTCAGAGACAATTGAGCAGTGCATGCCTTATGATGCATCTTGCACAGATTTCTTCTGGTTTATTCTATTTGAACTTCACACACTTCAAATTGCACGTTTACTTCATTTACTAAATTTGGGAAGGTTTTAGCTATTATTTCTTTTAATACATTTTCAGTTCTACACTCTTTCTCCTCTCTTTTTGAGACCACAATGGCACAAATGTTAGATCTGGTATCTGAGGATTTGCTTATTTTTCTCAGGTTCATTTCTTATGCATTGTTCAAATTGGGTAATTTTTATAATGCTGCCCTTGAATTCCTTGATTCTTTCCTGTCATATTAATTCTGTTATTAAGCCCGTCCAATGACACTTAAAAAACTTTTAGCTATCATGTTTTACTGGTCTCAAATTTCCTTTTGGTACTTCTTTATATCTTCTATTTCTTTTCTGAGACTTTTTACTTTTCATTTTTAAAATGCGTCTGTAGTTGCTCATTAAAATATTTTTGATGGATCCTTTAAAATCCTTGTCAGATAATCCCAATATCTAAGTCATCTCAGCATTAGTGTCTATTGATTATCTTTTTAAAATTCATGTCCTTATATGATGAGTGATTTTTTTATTTTATACTGAACATATTGGGTATTATGAGACTGAATTATATTTATTTCCTCTCTTCTTTCTTCCTCCCTTTCTTTCTCTTACTTCTTTTCATTTGTTCTTTGTTTTTGTTTTTTTTAATAGATAGCCTGTTTAGGTATAAAGCACAGTTTCTCGTGGGGCGAAAGTTCACTTCGCTACTGGACTGACACAGACAGGGACAGGAAAATGTGGATTATTTACATCACCACTGCCTCTTTCCACCTCATTGTTACAGGTGGAATTTTGATTGAAAATAAATTAAATCTATAGATTGATTCTGGACAAACTGACTTCTTAATAATATTAAGTCATCTTCCCCATTCCATCTGATATGAACAAAGCATATCTCTCCATTTATTTAGGTCTTATTTAATTTATCTCAGTAACACTTTATGATTTTTACTATATAGCTCTTTCATATTTTTGTCAGATTTATCCCTAAGAATTTTATATTTTTGATGATATTGTAAATGGTACCATTTTCCAAATTTAAATTTCAGATTGACTATTGTACAAAATTTTTATATTGGTTTTATATCCTATGACGTCACTATTTAGTTCTCCCTTATTAGTTCTAGGAGCTTTTTTGAATATTCCATTGGTTTTCTACACTGATGTCCACATCATCAATGAATAAAAGAAGTTTTACTTCTCTTCCAATCTGAAAACTTTTCTTTATTTTTCTTGTCTAATACACTAGTCACAATCTCCAGTACAATGTTAAATAGAAGTGATCAGAAGATACATTCTTATTTTGTATTGATCTTAGAGAGAAGCATCCAGTATTTCACCATTGAATTGCAGTAGTTTTTGTTGTTGTTTATAAATACCCTATAGGAGGTAGAAGAAATTTTCATCTATTTTTACTCTGCTGAGAGGTATTTGTTTGTTTGTTTAGCCAGGAATGTATCTATGAATACTCAGTTTTTTAATGCATTCTCTGTATCTTTTGAGATGATAAAATAACTTTTTTTTTAGTGTCTTACTGTGATGAATTACATTGATTGCTTTTTGAATGCTAAATCAACCAATGCATTCCTGAGATAAAATTCCTTTTTTTTTAAAGGAAAGGTACAGGTAGGAATGAAAGCAAGTAAGCAGGAAGACAGGAAGAGAGGAAGAAGAAGCACTTTTTTTTATAAGAAATGTTCCTATGCCTTTATTGATCAAGTGGTTACATATATTTGTCAAAACTCGAAAAACTAATATAAGTTTTAGCATTTCCACAATTAGGATAACAATATCGTGGTTGTTACCCTCAGTAAGGCTGGAAGGGCTTCCTCTTAAAACCCTCCTTTGCAAGTTAGAATTTTTATATGCAACTGGCAGTAAAGGATTAAAATTCATCTGGGAGATAAATCTTTACTCCCATAGCTGATTTTAATGCAATACTACTATGCATTAAAATATGTATTTATTGAATTCCATATATGTTTCAAGCACTGCTGTAAGGCATTGGAGAGAAAAAGGGAAAGAAACAAGAAATGGTTCTGTTATTATGAAAAAATTTAAACAAATATTAAACTAAAGAAGATAATATAATAAACTCCTATCTACCCATCACCAGGCTTAAACAATATCAACTCATTGTCAACTTTCTTTCATTAATAATTTACCCCTAATTAATTCCTTTGAATTATAATTGATTAATATCAGATCCAAGAGGTCGAATTACTCCAACCATAAGAGGTTGACATATATCTCTAAAGTTTAATTACTCTTTAACAATAATCATAATATCCTTACCCAACTGAAGCCCCCAAAATCCAATAGTCAGGACTTTACATTCTAATAGGAGAGACAAACAAGGAACAAACAAGCAAACAAAAAAATAATGCTATGAAATGGTGAAAAATGAAGGCCAGCTGATGGAAGAGAGACTGATTTCCTATTGGTGGTCAGAGCAATCCTTTGTGAGGAGGTGACACTAGCAGAAGGAGCAAGGTGCCTGACTCGAAGAAGACAGCTCCTGACTGAGGTTCCAGCTAGTGCAAAGTCCTGAGGCAGGGCTCCGTGGTCAAAAAATAGTAGAGCCTATCAGTCCAGGAAGCTACATGGAAGGAAGAGCAGAGGGATAAGAATTTCGATTCGTCACCTGGGTCATGATAAAGACAACTTCAGACTTTATTCTAATTAAGTGTGATGGGTGGTGCTACTGCAAGAGGGGAGTGGCATGACCTGATTTATGATTATAAAGGATCATTCTGGCATGCCCTGTGGAGCAGAAGTTAGGTTGCCTCTAGGTGAGTGTAGTTCACATATCTCCCAAAGGCCCAGGTTCCCGTCCTAGAGGGCCTAGGGGACCAAAGGGACAACTAAGATATATAACTAAAATTGAAATAAGTAAAAACATTTCTTACTTCTCTCTCTTCCTGCCTGCTTGCCTACTTGCCTTCATTACTACCTACACATCTCCTTTAAAAAAAAATTATTCTGACCGCTATGCTGAGAATACTGTGTAGGACATTGGTAGAAGAACGATCATGGAAGCAGGGAGATCAATTAGAAGGCTATTGAAATAGCACCGAGGCCTATAATTAGTAGACACAGCAGTCCATTAATTATTATATTCTTTTTATTATGCATTCATGCACTTGGTCATTTAGTCATTCAATATTCATTGGGTGTCAGGTACCATTTTAGGCACTGTGACCAAAACAAATCTCTCCCCGGAGGGAACTTATCTTCCACATCCTAAAAGATAGGAACACTCATTTCTGGTCAAAATAAATCCTCACTGAAAACTAGTTAGAAATAGAAGGAGCTGGAGTCACCTAAATCCTTAGAAAGAATGCCAAAGACCTATAATAGAACAGGCCCAGCAGAGGCGTTAAGGATGTGCAGCCGGCCCCAAGGAATGCGTCTTTCTTTCTTTCCCACTAGTGCTAGGCTGGCTCCATGGAATTCTGCCAAGTGCAGCAGACAGAATAGTAATCTGCTGGAATTTTTATCTCTAATGTCAGAGCAAGGATTCATCATTATCTCCAGAAGAGCATGAATTAATTGACCATCAGGCGAAACAGGGTCTGCTCCATCCAAATTCTCAGGACTGCACAAACCTTAGAACTTATGAATATGTCCCAAAGGCAAAGGAGCAGACACCAAAAAGGCTTTTTAACTGACTGGTCTCATCGCTTCATTTTCTCTTTCTTTCCTCCCTCCCTCTGTCCCTCCCTCCCACCTTTCCTTCCTTCCTTCCATCCCTCCTTCCCTCCTTCCCTCCCTCCTTCCTTCCTTCCTTTCTTTCCCGCTTTGGTCTTTTCTTTATTGCCTTCCTCTTCCCTCATTAATTTTTATCCGCTTACCATTTTTAATGAAATAAAGACTCTTAGAATGACTAGCTCAGGAAGCTACTGTTTGAGCGCAGACAAGTGGCCCCTGGGACTCCAGGAAGAAGGAGGATGTTAATTGAAATCGGCTTTCCTTCTGACTATGGGCATGTAGGTATGAAAGGAAGAGTGCAGTGGGGTGCGAATTGTGAGTTCTGGGAATAGATGTGGGTTCTCTGTTAGTGACCTCAAATTTCTCAGCTCTTGCTATGAAGAAGAATAAGATGCTTATCTATTGGGTCCAGAAAATAAATCAAGATAGAAGGAATGAGCTTTGTGATTTATTCTTGGCATAACAGATACTTAAACTGTTGTTTCAGGAAGGGAATCGTAGAACAAGACTATTTGATGAACTATCATGCAAGTAGCATGCCCATGCCATATCCTTCTTTACACAGTAGGTGTCAGCCTCACACAGCCTTTCTCTTCCTAAAGCCATATTTATAGGAAAACCACCCTTTTATCCATTTTTTCTGGGTTAAAAGGATCAATTTCTTCCCATCTTAAACATGTAAAATAACAGTAAGCAGTCACCCAGGTATTGGAAGCAGAGTTGTACCAAAAGACTTGGAAAATGGCCAGACTAAAGGCTGTGTGGAGGGGGTGACACATTGGGAGTTGGGGGGGCGGGGGTGGAGGTGGGGACAGATTAAATCCTGTGAGTCTCATTGAACAGATGTTAAGTGTTTCCATCAAGTTGGGTCTGTAAAGGGTACAGGTGACATCAACTCAAGAAGATATGAATATGACCGTGATCAAGGTTTCTGTTTCCCCTCAGGTGAAAGAAGTTGAGGTATCATCAGCTAGTAGCTCTAGAGTCCTGGGACAAGTTCTCTGTGTAAACCACTGATCTGCTTGTTCATGAAGAGATGTTTTAGCTTTGACTCCAGGTGAGACATGTCTGTGAGCCTCAGCTTACTAATCCTTAAAAATAACTTCCTGTCTACTCAAAGTATTTAATGAGGAAATACATTTTGAGGTACTGTGCACAAAACAGTTTGTAGACTGCAAATCAAATACAGAATCGAGTTAAGAATAAAAAATTCAATACTCGAAATTTAATTAACCTCAGTAAATTATTTCTATAGATTTCTATCAATACATTACACCAAGACTTCTCCCTCCCTCCTTTGTTCAATGTTAGCCCTGTGGAATTTTGACACATGTAGGCCTTATTTCACAAAAAGATTCCAACATAAAGAGAGCCATATAATATGAATAAATGGTTCTCTTGAAAGAGAGGAGAGTGCTTTCCTAGCTTTTATATTGTACCATTAATGGACGATCATAAGTCATTTATAAATTCCAAGTGCTAAAGAAATACAAATAATTATTTTTCAGCGGTCCTACCTTTCCAACTTGGTGTGTTCTACATTCTACCCCAAGAATATATTTGATCTCATAATCCCCCTTAACTTTTTGGTTCATAAGTAGAGATAGCTAAAGCTTACCATGTTGTAGTCTGTTTGCACTGGTTTTGGTAAGAGACTTCACATTCATCACATTCATGCTTTATCTCATATAAAATTTATGATTTAAATTAGAAACATAAGCATTACTGAAATAACTCATGTTGAGAAACAGAAAGATTATACCTTCATGATGAAATTTGAGTATGTCTTCAAATCAGATTGTTTAAAAATGAATTCATCAAATTTTCTCTCAGCGCTTTAAATTCTTTCTGACATTATCAGAAAAGCCAGAGCTATTGATTCCCTGCCTTGTCTGTTCACTTTGTTGAAAATTCTTTTTACATCACTGCACCACTACCCTCATCTTTTTACTTTCCTTTTTGTTTTTTTGTTTTTTTTTTTTGCTGAGGCTTTCAATTTGCTATATCTTAAACTGGCAGGAGAAAGGATTGACCTCCCAACCTTTGAAACCTCTTAATACTTGCTGAGTGCTCAAGACTACTAATTGGACTTTACCCCATTTGCAAAAGCCTTTGCTATAAATGCTCAACCGCCCCCATTTTCAAGAAGGAGACATTTATTTTCCTTAAAACCCAAAATCTTTTGGAACATTAAAACAAAACCAAAAATACGAAGCCAAATTTCTGTAATTAGTAATCAGTTTGGATAAGTTTAGACTCACTTTAAAATCAAGTTATTTTGTATACTATAGATTCAAAATTATTTTGTTTTAGATGTAGTGTTATCTGTTC
This sequence comes from Solenodon paradoxus, assembly GCA_004363575.1. Classification (NCBI taxonomy): domain Eukaryota; kingdom Metazoa; phylum Chordata; class Mammalia; order Eulipotyphla; family Solenodontidae; genus Solenodon; species Solenodon paradoxus. The sequence continues at coordinate 30,478 of RJWH01003310.1, read as the reverse complement.
TGTGCACTACTTCTTTTTCTAGTACTTTACAACTATAGGTGTACCCTGGAAGCCTAGTGGATAAGGTCACCAAACATAGTCCACATACATCTCAAGGACCCAGGTTCAAGATCTGGGGTGAGGTTGGGGGGCGGTGAGTAAAACCAGGATGAACAACTAAATAAAATTAATGAAATGCTTCTTCTTTGTCTCTGTTCCTGCCTGCCTCTGCTTGCCTTCCTTCCTGCCTGCACCTTTCCTTTAAAATAAGGGAAATAACGGGGAGAAACTACTTTACAGCTATAAAGAGACATCATTGCTCTCATGCTAAGGTAACAGTTTCAGGTGAAATTCTTCAGGGAGGCCAAGACACTATATCAATATAATTTAACTCATCTCTTCACATCGACAACCTGTTTCATCATCAGAGAGTACTAACTCCATACCTGGGGCCTGTCTTTCAAATAATTTATAGATGCGGGGAAAATTAGAAGCTGTAAAAGGCCCCATTTCATCAGATTTTGTGTCATTCTTTCCAGGGACTAGGGTAGAAGTCACATTTGGGCGTCTCAGCTAACCCTAAATAAGAACTGTGAGGAGGAGGCTACCATCCTTTCCTGTGATTTTGTTTCTTCCTCACAGCTGATAATTGTACTAAAAGACGCTTTTCCATTATTCTTTATTCTTTCCATTCCCCTCCCCCACCCCCGGATTTCCTGCTTTCGGAAACTTAAAGATGATATCACTGCAACCATCTCTCTGTATCCTCAAATGATGCAGTCATAAATATTGTAATACATTGGCGAATGTGTTCGAGATGGCGTGAAAGTGTCTGCATAACCGGTTCCTTATTTATAAATCTCACCAGTGAACTCTCCAGGAACAGTTTGACATGGACGGATTTTACACGCACTTCTTTGCGGGAGAGAGATGGAGAGAGACGATTACGCAGAGAAAGATGGTAATCCATCTTCTGGGAGATCTGGGCGGCTGTGCGCTGACATTTACATTGAAGGGGGCGGAGGCAGCTGAGGATGGAGAGGGACTCAAGCGCTGGGGGCGGAGCTAGCTCAGCACTTAAAGCTCGGGGCTAAAAGGCAAGCACGTTCTCCTGTGCCAGAGTCTCTCTCCTGTAACCAAGAGATGGGCCCGTCTGTGCCGTGAGGACTGAGCTCGGAAAAGGAACACCAGGACCGGAGACGAGCGCAAGAGAAACGGACATCTGGGAAGAAGCAGACGGCAGAAGCCCGGGAAGGGAAAGGAAACCCACCGAAGGTGGAAACCAGATCTAGAGCAAACCAGTCCGGTCCACAGTTGTTTTTCTGGAGAAGAAGAAAGTACCGGAGGATTGCCTCTCTCCCCGTCATTTAACGAAAACTACTTGTGTTCTCATCACAAAAGGAAAGGTTAAGGGGGCAGTAGAGACGACCTGTTTTCTTAGGGGGAGAACTGAGGGGGAATCCAGACTCTTAGAGCGTCTGAAATAAGCCACCGCCTGCTGCTCAACAGAAACGTCGCGCTTTCTAAAGCTCGGCATCCCTTCAGGAGAATTCCAGCCCGAGTCGCTGGTACAGTTCTATTTTTATACTTAAAAATCTAGGTCTGCCCCCTTAGCCCCATTTTAACCACACTTTCCTTGTTTTAAGCACAAGTGACAAAGTGTCAGTACGGACTAGGAATATTTTCCGTTTTATCTTTTAACTGCCAGTGTCCTTTTTAAAAAGAAGGCAGGAGTGGTCCTTATTTCAGGAAAGGACGCTTGCCTTGGAAAGGCTGTCTCTAAGTATATTTACACCCCTACGCCTTTAGAAAGAGAGATACCTTTCGGACGTTGACGTCCTACTGGGAAAGATGGAGAAAGGCGCCCGGCACCGAAACAACGCTGAAAAGAACCACCCGGGTGGGAACGACTCTGGGAGCGAGTCTGCGGCCGGCCCGGGGCCGGGTTCCGAAGGGGGCGGAGTAGCCCTGAAGAAAGAGATTGGATTGGTCAGTGCTTGCGGTATCATTGTAGGTGAGTGGAATTCTTGTCTCACCTTCACGCTGCCCCTCTCTGCTGTCCTCGTGCAGTCCTTTACCCCCTCCGGACGACTATTTTTTGGCTTTTACTCCCTTAGCAAAGGATCCACCTGTGCTGTAACTGGTCCGTTTTGAGAGGTATAGGACGCAGTGAATGTCACGATCTCTTCCTTCAAACCCTGCTAAGCTGTTTTCTGACCAGTGTTCATAGTTTGGAGGAATAGGGGTCACACGCGTGACGGATGGCTAGCACCACCTGGGAGCGTGTGTGAAATAGGGGCCTCCAGGCTCCACACTTGATTCAGTAGGCTTAAGGTTCAGTTAGGAAACTGGAATTTTTTAATTGTTTTTTCAAAGGACAGGTACAGGCAGAAATGAAGGTGAGTAGGCAGGCAGGAAGAGAGAGGAGGAAGAAGTTCTTTATTTTATTTGTTACTCATCTTGGTTGCTCCACCGGTTGGGTATTGAACCAGGGTCCTTGGGACCCTTGCCTTCAGTGGCCTTATCCACGAGGCCTTCGGGGTATACCATGAAACTGGGGTTTTTAACAAGCTTTTGTGCAACTCTGTCCCCAGCAGACTGTGGGCTGGCTTTTGAGGCATGTTTAGTAGCTCTCTTGTTGTTTTGTGTTACATGGGTGTAAGGGATGTATAGAGATAAAAATAGCTACCATGGCAAGAATAATACTTGCCTTTCTGTAACTTGAAGCTTGTAGCTTCCCTTTCATAGCTTTTCCATCTTAGGTAGCACTTTTATTTTGTGAGATTGAAACAATGGGCTGTTACTTCCATCTCACAGATGAGGAAATTATGGAGGAGGAAACATCGTGCTTTTCTGTAAAAGGAGAGCTTGCAGTTTCTCTAATTGCCTGATGGGGGTCACCCATCTCTTAACAGCCACAGATAACCCTGTGAGGGTCTCAAAGGAAATTAGGATTAACCAGAATGTGGAGTCAAAACAGAACTGTTGGGTAATTTCTGTCCCTCCTGGGAGATGTTGAAGCTGGGCATCCCTGAGAATTCCATGTGGGCCATTCCAACTCCCTAACTGCCCTCTACCGGGCAAGGGGTCCCACAAATGTGCCATCTCTAGACAGCACATCCTCCTCTTCCAGAGAGGCCATGGGGATGGATGAGATGGCTCACTGCTGTTCTCACTTCAGGGGTGAGCGTCTTCTGCAGACTTTGGTAGAGCAAAGGGGCCAGGACAGTCAGGCCAGCTGTTTCTGGGCCATCTCTCCAAAGCTCCTTTTGAAGATTCACTGTGGCCTGGTGCTCACAAACCGGTTTCTCTGGATGATCCTGTGGTCCGTGTGGTAGCACAGTCCTGTGGCATCTGAGCAACAGTGACACTGGGGAACAGCTTCAAGTCAAATAAAGCCAGAACAGTATTCAGATTATCTTTACTCTCTGCCCCCACTTCAGTGATCCCATTGTCTCCACTATGTATTCAAGATGGCATCCCATTGTTTCTAATTCTCTCACTTGGGGAGGTTTTCCGGGTATCTACATTATAAGAAAGGCGATGTCATTTTAAAAAAATGTTACAGTAAGGACCTGAATCTCTCACCGCCTCCCGCCTTTTTTGCCTCTCTTTTATTCCAGCTGCTCTAAATCTGAAATCAGCAAAGTACTCAGTATATACAGTACATGCCAATTTAAAGTCTATAAATAACCCCTTTCGCCAGTTTGACTGATAGGATTAAGCATTTCCCTCCTTTGGGGGAGATTCTGATTCATACACAGATGTGCACGCCCTTGTACACACAAACACAATCAAACTTCCTTCGTGCCTCAGCCTTGCTCACTCATCCTATATATGTGCAGGTATCTTCTATATGCTAGGTTGTTTCTGTCTCTAACATTTTTCTGAAATTATGAAGAAATAAATGGAAGCATTCAAGTGTAAGAAGTATAATTTCACTTGGGTGAAGGTTACTACTGACTTGTCCACAACTTTATGGGTGGCATGTCAATATGACAAGAGTCTCAATGCTCCCACGGTGGCATTACAGTAATAATAATAGCTTTGGTGTCCTATGGTGAAAAGAGAGCCTAAGTATGTGATTTCAGAGATATCAGGATATTTTTTCAAAGTGTGATGATCTTGTAGAGTGAATAGATACTATTCTACCTCCATTGTAAGTAAGGAGGAGATTCAAATTCCTCTCTTTGTGGGCAAAATTCCACTTCCTCTCCTACATGGTTGTTAAGCTAGGCATGTGCTGAACAGCTGCCCTGTCCTCTTCTAGAGGGATTTCTGAGTGGATGACAGTGAATTGAGTTCTTCCGAGATCAAATGTTAAAAGAGAAATGCACAGATTTCAGTTCTTTGGTGTTCAGTGTTAACATTATGGAAGAAAGAGAATTAGAAGGCAAAAAAAGAAAGGAAATTTCCTAAGTGAATCAGGCATGGGGTATGGGAAAGTAACAATTGTCCCAAATCTGTCTCGTACCCTAGAAGATTCGGTTAAACTGTGTTTCATGTAAACTCATAAAATTTCATTCATAATCATCATTGATGATCTAAAGTGGGAATAACAGAATGGTAGGTATTACAGGACTATAAAATGACTACTGAAAGACTCATGCCCTAGAGTTACATACAAATCTCATTAGGGAGCTGAGAGTCCTATGCGTTAAACAAAGAACATGGAAAATTAATAATATGGTTGAGTTGTGTAAAACATGAAAGAGGGTGGTTAGATGAATGGTGGGAAGCACAAAGAGTAAAGTTCTCACCTCAAACCAGATCTTGAAGCATTTTGAAGAATGTGGGGAAAAGATGGAGTAGAGAAAACGATTCTGGGAGATTTTGTCGGTAAAAGAATTATAAGAGTAAATTGTTATTTCCTTGAGAAAAAAAAAAAAAAGCCGTCTTATACATCTTCGAATCTATTAGTGCTCAGCAGAGTGCCTGATATGGAAAATTACTCAGAAGATTATTTAATTGACTCAAACAAAAATCTGAAGACTATAGTAATAAGACTTGTGAATCATTCAATTAGGAGTAATTTCATCAACTTGGACAATTATTTAATGTTTAAAGTTACTTTTGCCTTAATCTAATCAGGCTATTGCTCTCCATTACTTGTTTAAAGAAACCTGTTGATAACAGATGAACTTAGGTGTCTCCATGAGTGTGGGGGTCCCCCCCAAACCTAATGACGGTATGAAAGAACAGCAAAATTCATTTATTGTTACCAAAGTTCCTGTTCGTAGCTATCATTATTAAACATTTATTATATGCCAGACACTCATTCAGCTACCTAATACGCATTACCTTATTTATTTCTCACAATAACCCAAGGTGGGTTATTGGCATTTGTTATTCCTTCCTGAATGGACCTCTTAAGCATTATTCTCCATGGTGTTTTGTTTTGTTTTGTTTTGTTTTTGAAGGAAAGGTGCAGTTGGAATGAAGGTGAGAGAGGAGGAAGAAGCATTTTTATTTAGTTGTTCACACTGGTTGTCCTCCCCCACCTCCAACTCTGTACTAGAGCCCATGAGTATGTGACTTTCACTCCTTTGGAGGCGTTTGTCCTAACTGCTTCTCCACGAGGCTGTGTCCACTGCTTTTATTTTTATATCCTAAAAGGGGTGTTTTCCTTTGGACAGAGGTCCTCACATATTTTTATAGATGAAGTAATTAGCATTCCCAGCAAGGAAGTATTCCCATGTAAAGGGGCACAGAGGAGACACCTGGGAGATGAAGAAGGTAACATTCCTGGTACAATGACAGGAAGATTAGCAGGAGTCTGAGGTGCATTGACTCAGTTGCTGCAGAATCTGGCAGCACCTGCCTTCTTCCCATGAGCTCTCCCCATACATGCCTTCCTTCTATGAACCATCCTTCTCTTCAACCAAGGCAGAGGCACTCACAGACTCCCAGCTGTTTAGGTCGCTTTATATCAGCCCTGTATTTAGGTGCATCAGAACCTAGGTCTGAATGTGTCAGGCCGGCTGCAGAGCCTGAAGAAAAGTGTTCATTTTATGTCAGATCATTTTGGTTTTGGCATAAGCTATGTTTATGGGGGAACTTGGTCTATTTGTTGTACAGAAATACTGGGTGCAGTTCTACCTTCCAGACCACTTCCGACTGATTGAGATCTTAAATATAGAGTATTTATTAAACTCTTACTAAATGCCAGTTCTTGTGCTATAAACTCCATGTATATATCCCTTTGTAATCCTGACCACAGTCCTATGGAAGTAGATACTATCTCTATTTTAAACATGAAATTGAGTCACAGCTGGCAAGTCATTTGATTGATTATTGAACTGGTCTGACTCCAGTGCCAAAGTTTTTATTCCCCATTTTTAATTGGTAACCAAGAGAGCAGGCTGAGGGGACAGGGAAGACAGGGAACACCCTGGAGCTTGGGCTCTGGGAAGACCATGGAGATCTGATACTGAAACTGTGGGAGGAGGGGAGATTTTTTAAGGACATTTGTCAGCACAACCGTGTGGTTATAGATATAATCATACTGAAATGGCACCAGACCGATTGGGGAAAATTCAGGTCCAAAAGATTTTCAAACCTGTGTGGAAGTCTATACCATTTTAGATTTTTTTTTAAAGGAAAGGTGCAGGTAGGAATGAAGGAGAGCAGAGGCAGGCAGAAAGAGAGATGGCAGAAGTACTCTATTTTACTTAGTTGTTCATCTTGGTTGTTACCACTGGCCCCAGGTCTGGGGACTTGGGATATATGTGGACAGCACTGCAGTGGACTAACTCACTAGGCCATCAGGGTGCTGTGGTTTTTTAATTTAATTGTTCACCTTGGTTATTCGCCCTGCCCACAGCGTGAACTGGGTCGTTGGGATGTATGTGGACTGCACCCAGCGGATTTAACCCTTAAACCACCAGGACCCACCCACTTCAGAAGATTTTACATTTTGGTTTCCAATATGTATTAGTTTCTACTCCACCAAGTGTCTATTGAATGTTAATGAGAGGGAAGGAATGTGAAAATTACTTCTCAGGTTTATATTTCAGTTGTTTTTGGTTTGTTTGTTTATTTGTTTTAACATTGAGGGATTAGGATTTGGTTCATTCAGGACAAAAACACATTTAAAACTCTCATTGTTCTCAAAGAAAGCTCTGAGACTAGCTAGGAGACTTGTCAAAACAAAAACATCTCGATGAATAGAAAAGGCCTCTATCCATCAGCATAAAAATAAGAAGTAGCTACCATTACTGAGTCCTGCTATGCACCAGATACCTGATCGGTGCTTTATGCATATTCAGTTGAATCCTATGATATAAATACTCTTGTAGAAAGGAAGGATTCAAATGAATAAGTAACTGGTCAATGATAGAGCCAGAATTCCCACCCAGATCACTGTGGTCTGAAATCACTGGGCTTACCCAGAAAGCTCCACAGCATGGAATTCAGGGCAGCAGCCCTGGGATCCTGTTGCCTGTTTCCTGCCTCCAGCAACCAGGCAGCTCACGGAGCAATATGATGGAGCCTCTGCTGGCAGGGCTACTGTGTGTTCTCTCAAAGAACAGAGTTATACAGAGTTACGAGTAGTAGAAAATGGTTAGGGCTGGCAAAAGAAAATAAGAACCCAGCAGGTAAAAATTATGTCCACACAACAGCCAAACAGCCCATTTTATTTGGAAAAACAACAAACAACGCCCTGTTCCCACATCAAATGACCTTCTCAGAGAGAGCAACGCCATATACTTTCCTGAATTAAATCAGCTTATTGGTGTGGCATGTAGGCATAGGGCACACTTGTGGGGCTTCCAGATTGCCTGGCCGCTGAAGTTTTCTGCTTTCTCTGAGGATTAATCCCACAGCATGGTGGCCTGCAAAGACATGCCTCAGGAATTCCTTATGTTGCTCTTATATTTTGTTGTTATATTTTGGGGTGGGAATGTCAAAAGCAGGTGTGAGCAAATAACCCCAAGAATATATTCCGAGCTACCAAAAACAACCATTCAAGAACCCAAAGGGCTACGAAATGTCCTTTTCCAATTTTTAAAATTTTTTTATTGGCACACCTGGTGGAGCAGTAGTTAGGTCGGTCTCCTCTGAAGGAGCAAGTTACATACCCCTGGGTTCAAGTCCCGGGTCTGGGAGGAAACAACCAGTGAGAAGAACTAAATAAAAATAAAGTGCTTCTTCCTCTACTCACAAAAAAAAAAAAAATATTGAAAAAACATCACATCATAATATAAATATTTAAGGTGTGCATCATTATAAATCAGCATTTGTATATAATGCATTAAACTCATCACCAACAGTGTAATTCAGTCTTTCACCATGTAATTGATCACTTTTAGCCAATTTTCCCCCACCCCCACTTCCTCCTTCCAATTGCTAACTCGTGGCTGAGTATATAAGCAAAAAGGGCTATATCTTGTTCCCTTCCCAGAACATGCCTGCGGAGGAGATCCTTCCCCCAGTTCCTTCTCCCTGTAGATCTGAAAGTGGCAAACTGCAGTTGATCCCCTGGGACAGGGTGAAGGCTACTAGTCATAGGATTCAGGCTGCTTCCACATTTTAACATTTAACAAACACTCATGGAGCACACTATTTGCCAGACCTTATGCTGAGCACCAGTAAAATTTACAAGAAGCAAAATTACTCCTCACTTCTGTTTTAAGCTGTTTTATTTATAGAATGAATGTTTGAGTTGAAAGGCTTATCGATAATATCTCATCCCTAATCCTTTTCACAGTCACAAGTCTTCCCATTGGTTTGCTCCTGGCTTTTAATATCATCAGCATTAGCAGTGATATCACTTTGGGGAGAGGGTTTCACAATGTCTGAAAATTTTCTGGGCAAAACGTCATGCTGAGCAGCACGTTGTGAAGGCAGATTACCCAGAGAGAGTAGAATTATTAGCGTACTTCTTTCATCTGTTTGTGGATAATAAAGGTGACTGTACATCTACAAAAGCATCTACATGCTTCAGCTGCTTTTTTTACTGTGCAATTTTGCAGAAGGTATTTAGTAAGCAGCTGATACAGGCAGGTCCGGTTACCTTAGGGATAAGGAGGCATTTGTTAAGTGGCCCTGATGCTGGAGGTAGAAAGTGTTTAATGAATTTTTCCATGATTTGAATCAGTGCATTGTGGAAAGGGAGGAACCATTGATGATGTAAGAGGAGGGGCTTTGGGGATAGTTTTGGGTTTGCAAAGTTCAATCTTTATAACCCAGAACAAGTCAATTACCAGTTTACTTACCTGCAAAATGCAAGTTTCTTGTGGAGTATTAAAATAATGCTGGTATCCTATAGTACACGTTCAGTAAATATTAGTTTCTTACTCCTTGAGTTCATCCTCCATGATTCCCCCACCCCCTCCCTTCTAGTTCAGGGGATTAAGCTGATCCGATAATAAGAAAAACTGGTCATTTCTGCCTGTCGGCCCTACCTACAGACAGCCAATGCTTTTCCTTTTCTGTCTTTTGATCAGGGTCTGCTTACTCATCAGCATCCATCTCCCGCTTCCTCTCCCACAGGAAGCTTTTTCTGAACAGCCAGTTTCCATCCCTGACAACTTGTTGCACAAACGCCTTAGCAGCTTCTCCTCTACCCCTTCTTGTCAGCTCCTAGTCCATGTCCATATGTCTTCACTTCTTCACCACAATTCCTGAAGGCAGAGACTGAGTTTATTTTCACTTCATAGCCTGGTACATGGGACCAACGCTTAGCAAGCATTTGTAGACTAATATGAGTCAAAAACAAAGCATCCATTGGAGATGCATTTCCCCACAGTGGGATTATACTCAATGCTACTTAATTGTACACTTAAAAATGGTTCAGATGGCAAATTTAGTGTAATGTGTTCTTTACCATGTTTTTTAAAAATAGCTTAAAATGAGTCACTCCTATGAAGAGTAAATTTTTTCACTTAACCTGAAAAATAATAAATGCCTGGTGTTCCCTCGTGGCTCAGGTGTTAAGCCCAAATCTGGGGTGCAATCTGCATCTAGCCTAAAGCCCAGAGTTGGAGACCTGGGGCCAGGGGAAGCAGCTAAAGTAATAATAATAATTAAGTAAGTAAAATGCTTCTTCTCTCTCTTCCTTCCTGCCTGCTGCTTGCCTTCATTCCTGCCTACTTTCTTCCTTTTTAAAAAAAATCAATTCATCAATATTAAATAAGCACCCAACTTATCTACATTCAACTCTGAAACGGATTTTAGGGATTAACCAGATGATAACATTGAGGCTTGAAGGAAGAGTGGGGTTTCTCAACCTCAGCTCTATTACCTTCTGGGCCAGATTTATAGTATGGGGGCTGTTCCATTCATTGCAGGATTTTAGCAGCAACTCTACCCTCTGCCCTCTAAGTGCTAGTAGCCATCCCATCCCTACCCCCAGTGTGACAACTAGAGTGTCTCCAGACTTTGCCAACTGTCCCCTGGAGGTAAGGAGAGTGCAAAATTGCCCCTGGATGAGAGCCACCGAGGTAGACAAAGCTTCTCACTGTTGGTGTCTAGTTCTCCAAGCAGACAGGGAGGTGCTGGAAGCCAGATGTGAATCCTTAATGGGAATATTTGAGGGCTCAGCACTCTTAGCCCCTCAGGTCAGGATGCTTGTCTTTCAGTAGCTGGTGGGTGGTGCTTGGCTCCATCTATTTCATTAAAAGTCCATGTGTGAACAAGTGCCTCTCAATTACCTTTTAAAGCAAGCATGTACAGAGTGGGCGCTCAATAAATACTTGGGATGCAGTTACCTGCCAGCTGCCCACCTGCGGCACCTAAAAATTTTACTGAGACAAGCAGACAAATGACTCAGAGAATGCCTCATGGTCCTGGCTCTGCCGTGCTCTTTGGGAGCCAAGCTTCCAAAGCAAACCCACCGGATTCTTCTAACGCTGGTCTTTATTCCTACTGCTTTAAATTCTTACAATTCCTTATTTGGCAGCATGTCATAGATTATAAGTTGCCTCCACACATATGCAAACCTTTTGGGTCCCCTCAACAACCCATTGAGGTAGGCATATAGGGAATAATTACTCTCATTCAGCAGATAAAGGAAGACACTCAGAAAAATTCAGGCCCTGTGGCTTACAAGTGGCAACTCAAAGACACAATGGCTCCTGTGACCCTGAGTCCAGTGGCCCTTTTCACTTTCCAGTAAGGAATCCCATAGAGCAGAGCCCTGCAGCACCTTCCACCCTCCAGTCTCCCGGAGATGGCAACTCCAGGAGGTATGTGTCGGAGTCTAGACCTGCTGTCACCCTGAGGTCGCTCTTTGCTCAGTCCTGATGGGAAATTGTTGAGAGGCTGAGAGGCACAGCGAGCCTCCAGGCCTGCCGTGAGGATCAAAGCCTGCTTCCATGCTGTTCCCCCAGTCCTGAAAATCTGAGATGCCCCAGCCACTTTATGGAAGAAGCACCAAGAAGGTTCACCTTGACTTTCTCCAGACATTATGGAAACATACAGAACCCCCACAGCCCAGGAGGAAATCTGTTAGGTTTCAAGACTAGCATGAATTAGTAAGGAAGGCCAAAAGCCTTTAGGATCTGAGGTTGGGCACAAGGCGCCTATAATTCCATACCCTAGAAAATTCTCTAGTGGCTGCGTCATTCTAGTGTGGACAGGCCTGTATGTGAATAAGATCTTAATAGGAGTCACATGAGTAGTGACCCCCCAGATGGGGAAGTTGGTGGTTATTTATGGCAAATGTGGATTTTCTCCATTCCAGCACACTTTCTAGTGAAGACTTGCCCTCTCATACAAACTTGGCCTCCTTTCTGTTAAAGTGGTTTGCTGACTTTGACAGAACAAGCTAAGCTGGGCTTCAATGTCCAGGCATGCTAGGACCCACTTTTTCACTAAAGAAGATACGTGTAATCAGATGATTATTTCATTCATTGGGGTGGATGAAATGGAGGACTGAACACTTGACCTCAAGTACCTTGGCTATGCCAGCTTGGGGGAAGGGGGACACCTCATTCTTGAATGACTTAAGAGACAGCAAATCTACACATTACCCCCACCATACTAAACTTTCTATATCTTATGAAGAAAGGGGCATCATCAAGGCAGAAAAACCCTTTCCCAGTTCTCATTTTTCAAAGTCACTCCAGAAAAAAGTCTCACCCAGACAGTGTCCAAGCTTAAAAGCCTTGCAGTTAAAGGTATGTGTTGTGCAATTTCTAAAGGAGAGGCAGTGTGAATTAGGAGGAAAGTGCAGGCCAGGAGTCCAAGGGCATGGCCTCTTATCCAGACCTTGATATCTATGAGTATATGACTTTTAATCAAGTCTCCTCATTCTCTGAATCTCAGCCTTCACAGTGGTACAGAGAAGTGATACTACCTGCCCTCTGTACCTAAGAAAGTAGTTATAAAAATCAAGTAGAGTAATGGACTTGAACATTTCATGTCATTACAGAAAAGTGCTCAAAGGCAGAAATCAGATCTGTGCTCCAGTTCTTTAATAAGAATCTTCTTTGAGGGATTCTCATTGCCTACAGAGGAAAGCATGTAAAATGACTATTTTCAGGGAAAAGGTTGAGGATAGAACAGATTTCATTTCTAATCCAGTTACTATTAACTTGCCCTGTGATTTATGCAAATAACTCCCTCTCTGGGTCTCAGTTTCTGAGACCCAGAGAGGGATAATAATATTTCCCTCATTCTTCCTATTTGGAAAAAAGGAATAATAGTTGCCCTACTTTCTTCCCTTCTAAATTGGAGATGACAATCAAGGCCAGTCTTCTCAGCCATAAAGAAAGTGGGTTGCTTTATTCTGCCTCCAATGCACATGGAACATACTTCACAGGATTTGGAGGTGCCAAAGAAACAGGTACATTAACTTGCTCTGTAGATGTGAGTTCTAGATTGGCATCCAACACCATTCATTTGGTAAACATTCATGGAGTGTCTGCCATGTGGCACTTCACAGGGGAGAGCCAGCAACACAGTTCCTGCTTTAAGAGAGCTTAGAGTCAAGTGGGAGATAAGTAATAATCAAATGATCATGCTAAAGACTGCATATAGTAGGCATCACTTTTTAAGTAAATGTAAATATTCAGTTCCAAAATGGAGCTCTGCTTTGAGTAATAGTCCTCTCCACGCCAACGCTCCAGAGGCTGCTGTGGTGAAAGACATGTTATCTGATGCTGATTTTCTCGGTAGTGGCTTCCTAGAATCAGGGAGAGGCATTCCTCTTCTTCCTGTGCCCTATTGCTAATTTTGGCTAGCTTAATTAATTTTTTTTAGCTTTCATCTTTGTAATTTTAATTGGGTCAAAACTAAGACATTGGGTGGGAGGACCCAAATTTTATAAAATGAGGACTCTTGTCCCAGTGCCAACCTATGATGACTCTCACCAGCAGCTCCACAGTTTACCCAAGAATAAGTAGAGGCCGGAAGTGATCAGACCCCACAAAGTCTGTTAGGGTTGTATATCACACTTTCCAGCAGCTCTCTCTACCCCAGGGAGGGAGGGAGGGAACACACACTCTGGAAATGTCAGGGCAAAGCAGGAGAACAGAAGTGCTTACAGATCCCCATTGTGGTGTTTATTTTCTAAGAACCCTTAGTGGAATATTGACACTCCTCATTCCTGAAAAGATCAGATCTTTTCAATTATATCCACCCCCACTTTCACACTGTGACAGTCATTCCTGACTTTGAGAAATACCTGGCTCTTGCCCCGCCCCACCTCACCCTTCAGCACCTTAAAGACCAAAGTCAAACCTGTTGATTGTCTTTCTAACCCCTTGAGCTAGTTTTATGACCCAAGTTGTATATTGCTCTCTTGTTGGCTGGCTTTGAAATGTCCTATAGATCACTCTTCTGATAAATTCCTGCTAGGCAAGGGATTTGCAATCATCTTTCAACACTACTACCAACCCTATCTATAGTACTCTCAGCCCCTAGCACTTGGTATCTTCTAGAGAACAGCAGTATGTTTAGGTTGACAAATGAAGGTCACTTGATAGGGTGACCTGTCCTGAGTCCTGAGATACTACCAGAAATCTTTTTGGGCTCTACTAACCCAGCATTCAGGCAGAGCACCAAGCAGACTAGTCAAGGAGGAAGAAGGCCTGAAAATAACCCTAGTCGTATCATAGGACTTTAAATAAACAGACAAGACAAGGAAATACTGTTCTTTCCGCCATCTTTCCGTGCCACCATCATGGTGCATGAATATCCTGGCTGATGCTCTCAAGAGAATCAACAATGAAAGAGAGTCCAATGCCAGGTTCTTATTAGGTGGTGCTCCAAAGTCATTCTCCAGTTTCTAACAGTGTTGATGCAGCGTGTTTACATTGGCAAACCTGACAATCACAGAACTGGGAAAATTGTGAACCTCACAGACAGGTTAAACAAGTGTAGAGTGATCAGCCCCAGATTTGGTATGCACCGCAAAGGTCTAGAAAAATGTCAGAATAGCCTGCTTCTGTCCCATCAGCTTGGTTTCATTGTACTGACAATCTCAGCTGCCATCATGGACCACAAAGAAGCAAGATGAAAACACGCAGGAGGGAAAATTCTGTGATTCTTTTTCTAAGGATATATACATATGTGCAAATAAAATGCCTCCGGGGTGGTGGGGCGAGAAAGAAAGAAAACACCTCTAAGAAGCTGTGGCACTTAAATTCCATTTTTCTATCTCTTTACCTAATATTTAGATCACAGATATGAACACGAAGGATTGCTTTTTCCTTCTGTTATATCTCTATATACAAACTTACTCTGTTGAGATAGACTATTAGCACTAGGAGAAGGAGGGCATTTGAGACAGAAATTTGCTTCTTTTCCATCTGAATCCAGCTGTGGATTCTGTGCCCTCCCCTCAGATTCTGTACTTCAGTCTCACTGATTATTGCTCCTTTATGCCCATCTAGCCCTTCCCTCTCTCATTATTCATCTCCTGCTGCAGTTTTTCAGTTTGAAAGGGGGCATCTGCATTCCAGAGGAATAGAACAGCACTGCTTTTAGAATATGAATATTCTCTTCTCTTCCCCTTTGATGGAAATGACTGCTTGTGTGACCTGGGATTAAAATTGAATTTTGGTTTAAAAAATTTCAGGACTGGATTGTGATTGACTTATGGTTGAGACCTGAAAGTCTGTTTTGGAAAGTTGAGCATAGCATTCTATATTGTGCATCCTATTCAGCCTGGAACTGGTTCCAAATCACGAAAGAGAGATTGTTGGGAATTGGAGATGTCTTCAGAATACTGTCAAGTACAGCTGTCCTCATAACACTCCAGCTCTACCTGGATCCACTTGCTTCCGGGACCCACTTGGTCTCTGCTTCTTACCTCAGAGCTTTCGTGGTACAGCTGGACAGGACCTGAAGAGAAAGCCTTCAGAACACCTGTCCAGTGCTCCCTGATGACCACAAGAAGTGAACAACGGAAAGCTCTGGAAAGAGCATGTCAGGAGCTGTCCCCACACTCCAGTTCCACCCCTGCCCAACACACATTCATCCCTGTAGCCAGCCTTTCAGTCCTTCCCGCCAGCCTCACCTCTCAGGAGAAAAGCAGCTCCTCACATACACAAGCAGAGGTGGGTTAAGGGAAAGAGTGCTGGATTGCACTTTAGAAGATTGACTTCTAGATCCAATTTTGCCCATCAGTGACTATGGAATTTAGGGTAGCCCCTCCTTAACCCTCAACCCCTCCTGTCTTAGTCTCTTGGCTTATACAACAGAGAAACAACTGCCTTTCCTCTTCTGAATTCCTTCGGCTCTTGGAGAGGGTCACATGGCACAATAGAGAAATGACCTTTAGAAGAATACAGTGCTGGCACTTTGCACAGATTGTCCTATTACAAACCACTTCCAAATGAAAGGGCTGTTTTTATAGAGCTATTTCATGTTCCTCGCCAAGGATGGGGCTGTCATGTATGGGCTAGAGGCCTTCAGGAGAACTGTCCACACTCATGGGTCTTGAAAACTCCCAGTTATGGGTGTGACCACAATTTGTCCGAAAGGTGTTGCTTGCTGGCTCATTCTTGAAGCTTTCTAACCAGTATCCATCTCCTGAGAACCACTTGTTTTTCTAGTCCTGCCATTTCCAGTCAGACTGAAAACACTAAAGTGTCACCTTGGGCAGACCCGATGTCGCCCTATCAGGGTTGCAGGCTCCGCATCTAGACCACCACTGACTGTGTGGATGTCAACACACTTGTTATTTCTGAGACTCAGTTTCCTCCCTCTATAAAATGGGAAAGCTGTCATCTGGTTCTGTAAGGGGTTGTCCTGAGGTTAAATGACACCTGTGAAGCACCTGACCACGTTTCTGGTCTAGATGCATCTGTAGTATACTCCGCTTTTCTCCACTTCTTCTAAGGAGAATGATTTCTAGACACTCCTGTCTAAAAGTGCTGGAGCACCCCAAAGGCGTTTTAGAATCAGATCAGAGGTGGACTACTCTGCAGCTGCAGCTGCTGCTTCTGCCAATGCTGCTGACTCACTATCTCCCCCATCACCCTTTGCCTTGTGCAGGGAACATCATCGGCTCTGGAATCTTCGTCTCCCCAAAGGGCGTGCTGGAGAACGCCGGCTCTGTGGGACTGGCTCTCATCGTCTGGATCGTGACAGGTCTCATCACAGCTGTGGGAGCACTGTGCTATGCCGAGCTTGGGGTCACCATCCCCAAATCTGGAGGTGACTACTCTTACGTCAAGGACATATTTGGAGGACTGGCTGGGTAAGAAGATCTACCGGGGCCCCAGAGATGTAGAAAGCTGAGGCCAGGAGTTTCTAGTACATGGAGGAGAGCTAGGGAATAAGATTCCTCTTTGCCTCTGTGTCACTGTTGCAAGTGTAGCCTGTGTCCCTTTGGTGCTCTTAATAGTGGCAAAAGAGCCAGGTGTAGTTTTAATGTTGATCTCAGTAGGCAAGATATAAACAACTCTGACTGTAGACTCCCAGAAAAAGCACACATACAAAGTCCTTTTATCTTGATAAATGTAGTGACCACATATTAAACGGGGCACCCTCCTCTCCCTTACAAAGGATGATGACCTCCCTCTAGACCCAGGCCCTGATCTTGACCCTCTCAGCTTCTGTAGCCCTGCCACGAAGAGCTCAGTCCCCACCAACGGGCCCCAAGAGTGTGGAAGACACCTCCACACACCCCCCCCCCCACACTCATTGCCTCCCCAGAGAGTTGCTTAAGTAGCCACACCCTTGACATGTTCTGGCTGTCAAATCTCAGGTAGTGCAAATTTTATTTTCTAATCAGATGCTGAGGGCCAGAGCGCTAGCAAAGAGCTGATGAAAGGAGCGGAGAGAGAGAAAGCACTAGTCGTAACTTAGCTCTTCATTGATAAACCATTTTATTATCAATACAGAAGGCTGGGTGTCCTATTTGAGCCGGCACTGGGCTGTTCAGCATCCCTAAAAACAAAGGACCCACACCCCTTTAGTCCACCTGCCTCTCCTCGCTGCCTGGGGTCTTGCCCAGGCTTCCGCTAATGACTTCTGAATTCCCACCAGGCCTGCAGGGTGGGAGGTCTCCAGTGTGAGTAGGTCAAGTTCTATCCTGTTTCCCTTCAGGTTCTTGAGGCTATGGATTGCTGTGCTGGTGATCTACCCCACCAACCAGGCTGTCATCGCTCTCACCTTCTCCAATTACGTGTTACAGCCGCTCTTCCCCTCCTGCTTCCCCCCGGAGTCTGGCCTTCGGATCCTGGCTGCCATCTGCTTGTGTAAGTGGCTTCTTTGAGACTGCCCAGTGGTCTCCCTGCCTCTGGCTCTCCTTCCTCTTCTTCCTCTTCCCCTCTGCTATTTTCTGTTTGTTTGTTTTCATGTCTTTACTAGCTGGGTCCAGAGCTGTGGGAGAGGGAGTTGGGGCAGGGGGCATGGGCGTGCAAGGAGAATTGCTCTTTCTGCCAAAGGGCAGGCTAGCACAGTGGGAAGGGGAGCGGACCACATGAGTGCTAGCCACTGCTGCTTCAGAGTCTCGTGCACACAGACACGGCTTCCTTTTTCCTGCTGATGCTGCTAAAATGTCTCCGACAGGAGGCCAGCCTTGCCCTCCTTCTAGAAATCAGTCCAGAACTCTAAGGTTATTTACTCTGTTCCCTAGAAGAGAAACCAGGTTACAGGGTGGCGTTCCCTGGGAAGTTGGACCCCACAGCTTCCTTCTCATTCCCCAAGCCCCTCAAGGGTAGGTGACTCCTGGCACAGAGATCTGGAGCAGTGCAGCCCAGGTGGACAGCTCCTCTGGCCACACTGGTCACACCCTTGCAGGAAATAAGAACCCCTCCTGCCCACAGCCCAGGTTCAGAAAGACTGGTTGTACATTGTCCCCTCTGCAGCCCACCCCTCATCTGGACACTGTCAGGATCAAGCCCAAGAAGAATTTAGAAACTCTGGTGATGAAAATGACGGGATCCTCACCTCTCCTAATTCCTGCCATCAAAAATTTAATGAACTTCTCTGCCCTTTGCCTCTCAAGGAACTGCAGGGAAATTATCTCCAACTTCACACTGACATTTGGTCCTTCAGATGCAGGAGTGTTTCAACCTTCTTGAGAGAGGCCTTCAAGTACCATTCCACTTTCATAAGCAGAAACATCTTCTTAAACCCAAGCTTATTCCTCCTTATTTCCTTTGGGATAAATGGAGCCTCTCACCTCAGCCTGTGCCAGGTGGGAAGGCCATGTGGAGCCCTAGTTCCCCTCCCAACAGGGGTGTTTGCCTGCACTTAGATACAGCAGATGCTTGTCCTTCCTGGGCGGACACTCCCAGCTGCTTTAAGTCTGAGTGAAAAGCTGCTTTTTTCTGGTTTGTTGGGGTTTTGTTTTGTTTTGTTTGTTTGTTTTAAGGAAAGATACAGCAGGAATGAAGGCCAGTAGGCAGGAAGGCAGGAAGGGAGAGGAGGAAAAGGCATTTTATTTTCTTTTTATTTAGTTCTTCACACTGGTTGCTCAAACCCAGGGGTATGTGGCCTGCACTCCTTCGGAGGCAATTAACCTAACAGCTGCTCCACGGGGGCATGCCTGAATCCTTTTTTTTTTTTTTCTGTTTTTAACCCAAGTACTTCTACGGGCCCTTCAGATTGTCTCTTAAAAGTATGCAGTAAAATAGGAACCAGGCTGTAGTAGATGCTATCTTTCATTAAATGCTGATATATTTTATTTCCATACCCCTCCCCACCATCATCCATCCATCCATCCTCCATCTAGACAAGCCAGCTGTGCAAAATAGGTCCAGTGTTCTTTTGAGGTAGATCCCAGTGAGATCAGTCATATTCCTGAGAAGCACAGAGTTTGCAGGGAGCCTGAATGGATTTCTATAAGAAGCTCTGCTTTCTGCTGTGTCATTTTGGCAGGCTGATGATGGGCTCCATGCCCTGTGGAATGAGAGTTTTTGAGAGACAGGTTGCTCTCATTTGGGGTGGGGGAGGTGGTGATGTGTCCTGGAGGGAGTGGGCTTGGGCTGAGACGGCTGAAAGACGGGGCCTGGGGCTCAGCAGGGGAGTGGGGCAGCCGCTGTGGTGTGGCAGCTCCCCGCCTGGGTTTGCTGTGGGAGGGAGGCGGTGAGGTCAAATCTGGTTCCATGGTGAGGTTGTTTTGGAATAGATTAGATGAGAAATGACAACCAGATGCGGGTGGAGAGGCAGAAAGAACCTGCTCTAACTGGCTTGTCTGCACGGAGCCCAGCGGAAGAGAGGAGGATAAAGAAGGAACTGAAATTTTGATCACGCTTACACAACAGCCACAGGCGACTCTGAATTATTCTATTATTTAGGTCAAAGCTGATTATTCACTGCTGAGTCAGCAGAATATCCTTAGCCACAGGCAGCCAAAAGAGAAAGTATTGTACAATTAATTAAATGAAAAGCCTTTCTCCCTTCACCATACCGAGCATATCAGTGGGAGCATATCAGTGGGAGGCGGGAGTTAGAAAGGAGAAGAATGGGAAGTGTTAGAACTGGGTGTTTGTTATGGTTTGGAATTGTCCCCACCACCTCGACCCAGCAGTATGTGGCCTGTGTCTATCCTTTGTCCTCCTTTGTCCTTTGGAGGTGATTGACCGCTACTCCACCAGGGCGCACCTTGTTGGATTCTTTTAAAAGGAAAGGTGTGGGCAGCAATGAAGGTGAGTAAGACAGGCAGGAAGAGAGAGAAGAAGCACTTTACTTATTTTATTTAGTTGCTCCCGGAGCCCCAGGACAGGAAGCCAGGACTTTTGGGGTTTATGAGGATTAGGTCCAACCCCTACTCCACCTGGGCCACCAGAACTGGGTTTTGATGCCTTCCTTTTATGATTTTAGGTCTTTCTCCCTGCCCCCTCCACCCCTACCCCAACCCCGTCTCCCCCACCCCGCCCCCATCACTTTTTTTTTTTCTTCTCTCATCTTCACTCCTCTCCCTTCCCACTGTCTATAGTACCAGTGGTTGGATGTCTTTATAATTTTAAATAAAGACCTCCATCCATGCACATAGCTGTGTATTTAGACATACATGTTGATAGGTTATTTCCACATCTTGCTCCTTTATCATTTAGTTGCATCTTTTCACTATTACCTGAGTTCCTCGTTACAGAAATTGCCCCTTATCTGCAGTTTCGCTTTCCCAGGTTTCAGCTACCCCGCTGTCAACTGCAGCCCCAAAATGGTCCGTACAATAAAACAGTTTGGGAGAGAGACCACATACTCATAGCTTTTACTCCAGTATATTATTAGATTGTTCTATTCTTTTATTAGCTACTGTTGTTAGTCTCTTACTGTGCAGACTTTATAAATTGAACATTATCATCGGTAGGTATATTGGGGGGGAAAACAGTACATGTAGCTGTTGAGTGTCATCTGTGGTCTCAGGCACCCACTGATCGTGGAGGATAAGTGAGATGATTACCATAAAAAAGGGGTCCCAGCGACAGAGAGGGAGTGCCAGGTATTCTGGGGTCCCCATTCATGCTGCTGGCTTCTTATCTGTGGTTTTCCTTCAGGAATCTGTTTGTCCCCCTTCTCTTGGGGAATGGGCCACCCTTCCCTCAGGCAGCTCCCGGTTTCTTCCTCTCTGTTGGGGCTGGGGTCAAGTTCAGCATCTGAAGTAGAATTTTGTTCCCATTCAAGTCCCCCTTTCTTCCTGAATGCCTTTATTAAAGAAGGCCTCTCCTTTCCTCCAGGAGAAAGGAGTACCCTGCCAATATTTCAAAAGGAAAAACCCCCTCTGATACTGTTTTCTATCTTTCTACCAGATTCTTCAGAGGCTAGTTTTCCAGATCTTCAGATTCTTCCCCTTTCCCTCAGCTCTCTGAAAGGAAAGGACTTCCCTGTATGCTTTACTTTTACCCCTGAGTTGCCCTGCACTTCCTTTATAAAAGGTTTCCAGGTGCTTGCTGTGGGGAAACTAGTAGGTGTTGCTTTACAAGCCTCTTGCAAATTAATCCCTTGACATTAGAGCCTTCGCCAGCCTTCCCCAACTTCTAAACCCCTTGATCTCCGTTCATTTTCCTTT
Source organism: Solenodon paradoxus (assembly GCA_004363575.1). Classification (NCBI taxonomy): domain Eukaryota; kingdom Metazoa; phylum Chordata; class Mammalia; order Eulipotyphla; family Solenodontidae; genus Solenodon; species Solenodon paradoxus. The sequence goes on along the minus strand of RJWH01003310.1, from coordinate 9,084 downwards.
GAGGCTTCACATTCTCCAGCCCCAAACATCTCACTCCTGAACATAAACACCTTGCCTCGGATGCCCAGGCAGTGACCTTCTTGCCCTTCTTTAGTCCCCACAGAGTTCTTTGCGGGCCTCACCACTTTGCATTTATGAATACAAACACAGACAAGCCATGATTTGATTCCCACACGTCCAAGTACCCCTTTTCTCTATACACCTTCTGACTGTTTAAAACCTAACTTGATTTAAAATCCAACTTTATTAAAAAAAATCTCTTGATTTTTGCTCATGGATCAATTTAGGCAAAAATCCCATTTTTCTTTCTTCTCTCTCTTTTTTTTTTTTTAGAGAGAGCCACAAGAAGAACTTTATTTCTTTTTATTTAGTTGTTCACATTGGTCTTAAACTGGGGCCTTGGGATGTATGTGGGCCTTAGGATGTACATGGGACTGCTCCTAGGTGAACTAGACCACTAGGCCGTCAGGGCACACCCCCATTTTTCATTTTTATGATGCATCAAGATTAAAATTACTCTATAAATGGATTTCCTAGAAAAAAGAAACTCCAAATCCATCAGTTAATTTCTAAATGGAGCTCCTACATTGCATGGAGATAAGGTCTTATCTATACAGAGTATTGAAAGAGTTTAAAGACAAGTGAAGAGATTGGTGTACAAACAAAAAATTATAATACAATGTGATGAAAAAAGGTACACACAACATAGAGAAAACTGCTTCCAAGTTGGGAGAGGAATCCTAGGGAAGGCTCCTAGATGGAGCTAAATATGTGAAAGGTATTTACTTGAAAGCTATTTAGAACAATCAGGTAAAGAAGAGGAAAGGTAAGACTTGGGATCAAGAGACCTGTTTGAGAAAAGCAAGTAAGCAGGTCCTCGAATAAATGAGAATTAAAATACCTTGTTCACTTAACAAGCATTTATCACGTGCCTGTGATATGCTAAAGGCACAGGGTTACAGCAGTGAATAAAAGCTTCATTCCCGTTTGCAGCAAGCAGTGACAGAAGATTAAGCCTTTTCTCTAAGCAAGTATTTGTTTAGTCCACTATGTCAGTGCCATAGAGGATACAGAACTGTTCAATCATTGCCAATTATTTGAGTATCTGTTCTGCTCTAAGCACAGCATTAGGCACAAGGGATACTTTGTTCCTGTGCTCAGGAACCCACAGTCCAATGGATGATTCTGACAAGTACACAGGGAATTTTGGTACTAATTGGTAAATTTCCCAGAGTACAACATCCAGAGAACTAGGTATAATAGAAATGGGGACATGAACTGGAGTTGAAGAACATCTTGGGAAGATTTCAAATCTTTGACTCATTGGAGATAGCTCGGCCATGTCCAGCATAGAGAAGAAGATGAGTGGGAGAAGGTTATAACAGGAGGCATCCATATGTGCCAAGGTCTGGGGACAGGAAAGAACATGGCACTGTAAGGGGAACCCCAGGTGGTTCAGTATAGCCACAGCATAGACAAAGAGGCAGAAACATCGGTAGCAGTGAAGACCCAGCCATATAGGCCATGCTAGACAGACTGGGCTCTAGAGCAATGGAACAGCATGAAAGGGTTTCTAACACTGTCATGTTTATATTTTAGAAGACTCATAACTACAAGATAAAAGATGGATTGGAGAGGAAAAAGACATCAGAGGCGGATTACAATGTGGTTATAGAAGACAATGATGTGATCGGGGTTAGAGTAGTGGGAGTGGAAAAACATTGATGTATTTGGCATTTATAAGATAGAGCTTTGATATTTGGTGACTAAGGAGGCGGGAATTAAGGATGGCACATTCTTGTTGAAATATAGGTAAAGTAAACCAAGACGAATACTAGATTATATTTTCATGTCTTCTCTCTGTGTGGTTCAGACTGGTTGGAGTTGGCCTCTCTGTCTTTATCACCTTTTCCATTCACTCCAATATTTAAGATCTGTGAGTGGGACTTGAGCAAGGCATCCCCTATGTTTTGGGACTCCATGCCTATAATGATGGAGGAAATGCTCATTCTTTATTTGTGTCACCTCTGTTTTGGTCTATACTGCCTCTGGAGTATTCTTTGTGCCTATGCCCCTTGGAATGAAGGATCTGTTAACCTCATCTTATATTTCCATTAGAGCAATTCAGCCTTGAACTCTGATGTGAATAGCTATTGGTTCAATGCTTTACAGTTAATAGTAAGCAATTACAAACATCACAAACAGGTGCACCCCTGAGGCTCAGGTACAAAAGGAAGCTAAAGTGCAGACCATGTAAAGCCTGTGGACCCAAGATCGTGACCTGGGGCCAGGGATTAAAAAAAAAAAAAAATACACCACAAATATCACAGACAATTGAGGAATTTTATGGAAGTCTCTTTCCCTAGAGATCCATTGGTATTGGATGGTTCTGTTTGTTGGAGTAAATCTAGTCTGTTTATAGATCAGGCTCTTCGCTTATACACTGACTACCTGAGAAGTGGGGGCTTCTGTCTTGTTTCAGTATGCTTCAATTGCTGACCTGGGTCACCTCCTCTTTCTTCATCTCCCAGCATATCTCATCTTGTCTCCAGCTTTTACTCTCAGATTGAATTTCTGCTGTTTAAAGGGTATGCCTACAAAACCCAAGTCCTGAACATTGGTGAATACACAGCTTGTTTCTGGGAACCTGTCCACCCCAGCTTGGGAAAATAATGAACAGGATTGAGATTCCCTAAAACCAAGCTTCCCTGGAGTTCAGTTTCCACCAGTAGAGAAATAACTTGCTGACTTTTCTTCAGCCTGGAAGCTTAAAATCCCCTCTAGCTTTTTGTTGCTGACTCTGAAAGATTGCTTTGTTTTTCCCAGAAGAGCCAGAACCTGTGGTTTATGAAGTCACCCATTAATTGTGTCTGGTGAACTTTTAAGGGTTAATATGACACACCAAATTTATATCATGGAACTGAAAACTTAAAATCAGGAAACTTAGAGCAAGGGCTAGTGTACCGGGAGCTTTGCGAGGAAAAAGAGAAGGCAAGATTTGTTGAGAGCTCAGCAAGTTTGAACACTAGTCATGCTTCAAATTGGGTTCTAACTGAATCAGTTGTGGGAATTTTGCAGTCTGGGTTCAGGCTTATAGACCTTGGTGGATACTAACAGAGCCCAAAAGTCTCCCATTCTGAGAACCAACCAGACCTCCCAGGACACATACTTTCCTCCAAGGCTGAGGATGATACAGTCAGTCTAGCTGTCCGAAGCTCTATGCAGACTCTGCAAATGCCACTCTGTTCTCCATGCTCCTCCTTGGGAGGCATCAGCCTGGGACATGAATTGGAATATCAGAATTGGGACATGAGGGAATTTTCAGGCCCAGGTTGGAACAGTACCAAGTCGGAGATGGATTAAATCAGGACTTCCCAAAGTGGCACGGCACACTATATCTTCCCTGGCTTTCCAGGTGTCTTCAGTTTTTCTCTTCTCCCCACCCCATGTTTAGCTAATGCTGGAGAAAGAACTATTCAGCTTTGGAAAATGCTGAGCTGGGTGTTTGGAGCCTCTTGGCTGATAGAAGTACTAGATGATGATTCAGCAGAAAAGCCAGGTCTGGCAACTGGCAGGGAGGGATCAGGATAAGAGGAAGAGGAAAAGGAGCCAGGAAAGAAAGGGGCAGAGTTTGGGCAGCGTGGGTGGGAGCTTGGCTGAAAGCTTCCAGGAAAAGCTGTATAATTTGGGCTTCCAGAAGCCCCACAGAGTCTCTGCTTGTTTGTCCTTGGAGAGGAGAGGCCCTTCCAGAAGACTCAGTTCCGCACACCTCTCTTGAGAAGGGTTTCTGAGATTTCTAAACCATCTGGCTGGAGAAGGGTAAAATGTTACTGTCTTGCCGCAGGCAGGATCTGTTTCAAAGCCTCTGTATAGACCTTAAGAAGATAGGATCAAAGCTTGTTTATAGGAAAGGAGTGCTTTGATTTGTTGTTGCTGCTGCTCTTGCTTTGTTTTGATGTTTTTGTCTTTCATCAGTCAAGTTATTTACATAGACAATAACACAGACCTTTGCTAGGCATACTTACTTCATATTGTAGCTCCTCACTACATATGAAAGATGCCTCTAGTCCTGGGCAAGCAGGAAGAATTCTAGAAAGCAGGTTCTGTGTCTTCACACACTTACCCTAACTTCCCCCTAGACCACCCTGGGCTGTAAGAGGAAGTTAGCTAGGCTGGCTTGTAGAGCTGGAAAGTTATCAGAGCCTGGAGCTATGTACGTTGGATTTCAGAAAGAGCTCCCTGTTTTCTTTGCCTATCAGTGGCTTTTGGCAGCCGGCACTGGTTACCGTGTAGATCTGGAAAAGCTGAAGTGAGGCTGGCTGGCCAAGCCACAATTAGAAACACGTGCCCAGCATCTTCCAAGAGGGGGCGGTGACCAAGGAGCCGCGCAGCCTATCACAGAGCAGAATGTTGCCACACCCCCTCCCTCTGCTGGCTGGGTTCTCACCCCTTTCCCCCGGGGCAGCCAGAGGCAGGTCTCTCTGGGCATCACCTTGCCGGTCTTGCTGCAGGTCCGGAGGGAGGGAGTCAGAGTGTGATAGAAGACAGAGAGATGTGCATGCCCCAGCAAAAGGTGAGACCAGGAAACCAAGCAGGCCCATGACCCAGGTGAAGCTGCCCAGTGTCAGAGAACTGGGATCTGCATTCTGGAAAGGAGATTTAAGTGCTGAGAGGAACAGAGTGTTCTGATTTCTACAAAGTGGCGTCACTAGCTTCCCTTTTCAGCAACTGTCTGCTTAGTACATTCCATCTTTCTCTGTCCTAGCCCTCTCTCTTGCTCCCTCACGGTTCTCTGTCTCACTCACAATGATGTGTATAGTTTGTCCTCTTCTTTCCTCACGCTCACTCTTTCCCTCTCTTCTTCGCCATCTGTCTTTATGGACTTTGGCAAGTCTGGACATTTTTCCCCTTTCTGCTGGCCCTTTTCCCTTATCTGGCAAGACAGGGAGAGGGCTGGTTCTGGAAATGCTAAAGAAAAACAAACCTCCTAAGCAGCCTCCTGCCCACTCCTACGAAATGTTTGAGCCAGTAAGACTAAGAAATCCAAATTCCTGGAGTTCCCCGGAACACGTGGTGACATTGACAGGGGTGACAGGTGGAGGGAACACAAGGCCAAAAAACAAGTCTGCCTGTGGAAATCATTTTCCAAAGCCTAGGATGGCAGACTTCATGGTTACTGTCTCCCCCTTTTGCCATGTTGGCATTTTATTTCCTGTTGCCCAACGAGCAACTTGGGTTGGAGCCAGGCTAGCATCTTTAGAGCCCCAAGTGACAGTCATTGGTGTCACCACAGCCAAGAAGAGAGAGAGAACATGCAGGTGAGCAAAGAGAAAGAAGCGTGATGTATTTGAACAAAGCTTATTTGAGTTGATTTGAATTAAGTGAGGGTTAGGCACCAACCCTTGTGAAATCGAAAATCCATCTTTAACTTTGACTTCCCCAAAATTTACTTATAACCTCTTGGTGACCAGAGAATATAACCCGATAACATAAACAGCCAGTTAATATATATTTTATATATTACCTGTATTTATTATATACTGTATTCTTACAATTAAGTAATCTGGAGAGAAGAATATGTTCCTAAGAAAATCATAAGTGAATCATCATAAAGGTTTTCATCCTCACCATCTTCACATTAAGTAGGATGAGGATGGGGAGGGATTGAAAAAAGATCCATGTATAAGTGGACCTATGCAGTTCAAAGCCATGTGTTCAAGGGTCAACTGTATATGATGAAAGGAAGGCTAGTATAGTGGCAGAAGAAGTAACTGGCTCAGGGGGCATTCTCTGTCCTGCCTTTGACACTAATCAGCTGGGGTCTTACTCCACTGACACATAAAATGAGTTCTGGGTCTCTCAGGTCATTCCTGGCTCTGGTTGCCCATGAGACTGGAAATGTACCCCTGTGGACTGGGTTGCAGGTCTCAAACATCTCCCTGCAGGGCCGGGAGTTGTCTACAAGGAGAACCCCAACTGGTTCATTCTTCTGAGCACTGTTCTTATTACAATCAGGCCAGTCCCCCATCCAAATGGCCCTGTGTCAATTTCTACCCCATTACACCAGAACAGTGTGATTCATGGGACAGAAACAAGTTTGGCAAAAGGAATGAAATTAACTTAGGAATCCATGTGGGAAAGTGGTCATTGGCCCTCTGCTGAAGATACAAAATGACCCTTTGCCAGCCCATCTCAGCAGGAGACCAGAATCTTATGCCCAGAAGCCAGTGATCCCCTGAAGATGGTCCTCAAGTGGCCTCAGAAAGATAACCATTGCTTTGTGAGCTTTCTCAGGCAGAAGCAATCACAATATGTCTGGATCACCGGCACTTGCCTGCCTTGCTCACAGGGCCATCCCATGACGTAGAAAGCCCGGATGTTTGCACCCTGCACAGTGGCTCCAGTGAACACTGCCTGGTATTTTCTGCCTAGATGTGTAGTCCTCCTCTTTTTGGTAAGCGTTTGCACCTACTGTGTGCCAGACAGTGTTACAGGGTGTCAAGGTCACACTGGCCTTCAGGGTACTATTTTTGCCTGTGTGTGCTCTGCCGGTTGTGGGAAGGATGGGGACGTTTCTTCTGCACGGGGCCTGAGGTGCACAGCAGCAGTGATAACAAAACTCCTTGGCCTTCTGTAGGGCCTTCCTCTCTGACAATGATTTTTAAGGGTTTAAGGGTTGATGTAATTTTATTCACTGTGGAAACCAAAGCACAGGGACATGCTTGGCCATTTGGGCTCAGCCTTACACCTACCAGCGCCACAACCTCTGACTCCACCTTTGTGCCTGTGCCCCCCCCCACGCTTTCGGACAGCGTGGGTTCAAGGGAGCAGGCCATGTGTAGACAAGCACCCTCCTGAGTAAAAGTGAAGCATGAAAAATTGAGAAGGGTCAGGGTTAGAGGAGGGTGTAACAAGGGAGAAGCAATGCGACTGTGCAAGGTGTGGCCTGAGTGTGATGTGGGATCTTCAGAGCCCTCCACACTGTCCCCTTCCTGTCCACTCTGCTGTGCCTCTGTCAGCAGAGAAAATCCTGCCTTCTTCTCAAGTTCTAGTCTCTCAGATTATTAATAATAAAATAACCACTTAACCACTTTAAACAGCAAGACATGGGGTACAAAGGATCCTCCTCGGATTACAATGGACCACGCCTGCATTTTACAGAGAGGAAAGGGGGTGCTCCACAGGTGCCTGAGAGCAAGTGACCAAGTTGGGAAGGGCACCAAGATCTAAAGCTCTTTGGTCTTTAGAGCCATCGCTGCCTCCATCCCCACAAGGTACTCAACCCCGCCCCCATTTTTACTGCCTCACTCCTTACACAGGCTATGCTGGATGCCACTTGTGTGCACCAGAAACCCACATGGGCCTCACTCTCCGGGTGTTGCTAGGTAGAGCCCAAAGAAGGATTCAGTCCTAGCCCTGACTCGGGGGTGGTGACAGGGCCTTAAAACCTGCCCACAAGTCTCTAATCCATCCAGAAAGACTTCTAAGTGAAGACTGATTTGTTTATGCTAATGATTCCTGATCTTCTGTTTCAAAAGTAACTGGAGAGACTAATTTTAAATTGTCTCTTTTTCCTCAGGCCTATCATGTATTAATTTAAGGTAAATTTTTCCCCAGAAAAATGTTCTTCCTATTCTTCCTCTGCAAAATTTGCTTTTTTTTTTTTTTTTTTTTAAGGAAAAGTTCACACCGGAATGCAGGTAAGTAGGCAGGCAGACAGGAAGAAGCATTTTATTCTATTTTATTTTATTTTAATTTAGTCATTCATACTAGTCGTTTCCCCACAGCCCTGGGACTTGAACCCAGGGGTACCTGGCTTGTGCTCCTTCGGAGTATATTGATCTAACTGCTACTCTACAGCGTGCCAATTTGTAATTTTTTTTTTTAAAGGAAAGGTGCAGGCAGGAATGAAGTAGCTGGTAAGCAGGCAGGAAGAAAGGAGAAAGCACTTTATTTTTCATTTAGTTGTTCACATTGATTGTCCCCCTCCCAACCCCCACCCAGGACTCGAACCCCAGGTGTATGTGACCTGCATTCTTCAGAGGCAATTGACCCAACAGCTACTTTTTCAGGGCAGGGCGTGCCAACTTGTCACCTTTTAACCTTTAAATGCCTTACCACCTACTGAGTCAGTTTGGATTAACATCCTTCCTGAGTCAGGAAGATCACAGAGTGGACTCTACCAAAAGCGTGTTTGAAACTAAGTCTTAGGACTCAAGTTCAGCTCTTGACTTTCCATCTTGACTTCTGTGGACTTTGATTATAGCCTCAGCCTCAGGTCAGTAAAATAAGGAGACCAACAAGACTCAGGAGGCAGAGAGGAAAGGAATCTACGAACATCAGCACTCTGCTTGCTTTTTGTGAACTTTATAATTCCCGGGCCTGTGTATGCGTTTATAGGTTGCAGATGTGGGGTCTGAAGTTGTGTGAATCTGGAGAGACTGGAGGAGAAGCTGCGATTAGATGAAGGACAGATCCTGGGAGTGTCTTTGCCCTGAATTTTCCTGAGAAGGAAAACCCAGCTAGAGGTAGTATAGGGCGAGTTTGTTCACTAGAGGCACCCAGGGGAGGAGGAGGCTATAGGATCCTGAGGGTGTGAGGAGTTGGGATGCTGTTATGTAGTATGTACATTTGCCAACTAGGTCAGCACATTGATGACCTCACTTTCACTGCTTACTTCTAGAGTCTCACCTCCCTTCCCTCCACTTGGTATCCTGAAACGCCTATGCACAGGCACATTGGGGGTCTTTGTGTGCAGGCTGATCTTTAAAGGTTTTTCTACTCCCTGTTTTCTGATCTTTCCATGTGGTATTTAACCCTTTGTGTTTTTCCTTTGTCTGCTATAACAAAATGCCACTAAATTTGATAGTTTAAAAACTGCACAGACTTACTATCTTACAGTTCTGGAGGTCAGAAACCCTAGTTTCAAGATGTCTGCAAAGCTGTCTTCCTTCCAGAGGCTAGAGGGGAATCATTTCCTTGCCTTTTCCAGCTTCTAGAGGCCCCCTGACTCTAACTGTTGGTCCCTTCTTCTGTCTTCAAATTCAACAGCATAGCATCTTCAAGTCTCTCTCTCTCTCTCTC
>RJWH01003309.1:110126-163467 GCA_004363575.1 Solenodon paradoxus | reverse complement strand
TCTCTCTCTCTGTCTCTCTCTGTCTCTCTCTCTGTCTCTCTGTCTCTGTCTCTGTCTCTCTGTGTCTCTCTGTCTCTCTGTGTCTCTCTGTCTCTCTGTGTCTCTGTCTCTCACTGCATGTTCTCTTTGAAGACGGGGCCACTTTGAAGTGAGCTGAAGGCATGTCAACTCAGCCCCAGCAAAGCGCAGAGCCCGCAAGGAAACGAGTCCGGCAGCGTCACGAGCGAGCTTGGAAGCAGCTCCTGTCAGTGGAACCCGAGGCGACCGGGGTCCCCACTGATACCTGCATTACAGTCTTGAGAGCAGAGGCGGCCAGGCCTTGTCGAGACGCCCGACCCGCAGAAACCACGAACCAACACGGAAAGCTTGGGGGTAACTTGTTACACAGAAAAAGAACCTGGTGCCCAGTCGTCGCCGAATGTGTGGTCCGCTTGAGTCACAAAGGGAGGACGAGCGGGGAACCCGAAGCGCAGGTACAGGAAAGCGGGCATTTGCCGTCAGACAATCAAACCCCACGCGGAATATTCGGGCTTCTCGTGAGGGCAGTGAGCAGGCACCAAATGCCGAACCAGCTCGGGACGCCATGTCTCCCTAAGTAATAAGACAAACATAGAGTCATAAAGAAAATGCCTTTCAAGAAAAGGAGCCAGAATGACTTCTTGAACTGGCATGATATCCAGCATGTAAAATTTGAAAACTGCCAGAGGACTGAGATCTTTTCTTTTTAGCCCCTTCAGCTGTTAGGCAAATCAGTTTGGGATTTATATCACCGAGTTTAATGGTGAAGAAAAGAAGCAAAAGTGAAGTTACTGAAATACACAATTTCATTAACTTCAAAATCACTGAGTTCAAAATCAATTAAATCTGCATTACCCTTATTGAGGACACAAGTCGTGGATGAATAACAGTAAACGTTAGCTTTCGGGAATGCAAAGTGAGTGAGTGCTTGCAAATAACTTTTTAATTAAGGTTTCCTAAATTAATAAAGATACATAATTTATTTTAATTCCACACCTCTTTTTAAATCCTGAATCAAGATCTCCCACGTACCTTCCCTTGAACTGGTCCCAGAAATCAGCTTAAAAGCGACCCAGTGTTCTCACATGAGCCATAATCGTCATGTCTCTAGGTCTTGTCCTACAGACACAGAGACTGAGATAAGGATATGGGCTATAAAATAAACAAAAGGAAAATATCTCTGAAGTATTTACCGAGTCAGGTGCAAAGGCGCAAGCAGGGGGATGAGGAATTTGATGTGGAGCTGTGGTTGCTGACTGGGAAGCCTCAAGACAACACCTAGACCTTATACTGGGAGCGCCCATCCTCGTTATCTCATTGAACTTCCTCCAAGCTTTCCTTCCATGAGTATTTGCCGAACATCTGCCCTGTGGTGGCACTGTGGTAGGCCTCAGACAACCTCCCACTTAATCCTGACATTGGAAAACTTCGCAACTTCTTCCTTTTAAGGGATAAGTAAGCCTAGTCAGGAGAAAACGCAATGAAAAGTGACCAGAGTATGTTCAATCCAAAGTTTGTTATGTATTTCCCCTCTCTAGTCCTCATAAGAAGGAAGGAATTGTACTCAACTATCTATTAAATTGCATCCATTCTGAAAGACTCAGGATCAATAGCCCAAATTCAGCTCATTCTCAGACTGCAGGAACGTCCGACAGAGTTCATACCTGAAAAGAGGGCTCTGCCTCACCATTGCAACAGCCTCTTCAGGCAACAGGACCCCCCAGTGTCCCCAGGGCCATGCAGCATGTGTGCTGTCACCAAAGTTTGACACTGTCTACGTTACCTGCCAGGGCCCTCACTCAGTACAGCCGCTGACAGACGAGATGTGTGGAAGCAGGGACCTAAATTCAGAAGAGCAGCGCCTCTTCTTTACTCTAGAGACTGGTCAAGAAGGGTCCATAGAGAGTCACTGACCTGCATGAGGTCACATGGGCACCTATGTCAAGTCTGTGCCATCACACCAATGCAAAGCTGGTCTTAAGCTAAAGCTGCTCTCTCGATATTGCCATATCCGGTCACTCCAGTTCTAATTCCTCCAAAGCATGCCAATATCCCAGAACCTAAGAGAGCCCATGTCCCTCCGCCCCTTCCATTTCACAGGAATAAATGTCAAGGTCAAAGGACTCGAGTGATCGGATACTTAGAAACAGATCAAGAGCTAGAATTTTGTCAGCATTCAGGTTTGCTTCCCAAACCCTGCTCGTTCCAAGTCACCTAGCGAGCGTATTCCTGTGTTCCTAGTGTGAGATCTGGTGCTGTGACCAGACTCAAGTCAAAGTGTGGAGTTAAACTTCTCATTCCATGCGAATGAACTGGCCAGGAGTGTGGTCACGCTCAGAGAAGTCCCAGGGACAATCTGAGCAGAGAAGGCGATGAAAACAACAAAAAAGCAGAACCTCTCCCATTGCTATTCCAGACAGTTCCTTTCAAGAGATGAAGCGCCCTCACCCCAGTGTTCACCTTTCTCCTTCTAGTATTTTTCACAGCAGCAAGTCAAATCTAATCTGTGCAGATTCCTCCAAGGGAAGCAGCTGGAGAGGAGAATATTAACTGATGAGCTGGAATTAGTTAAAGTGACTCCTTGGGTGTGTAATGTACTTTACTAAATCAAAGATAATGAATTCCACAGGGAGTACATGAGGAGAAGGAAAAAATGAGCACACAGGCTAAATGCACTTCATTTCAAGGGATGCCAAGGGACAGTCACAGAGAGTTCACCAGAGAAGCTGGTCCCCGGACTGAGCCAAGCAAGGTAATCACCTTCCTGATCTACTGTCTGTGTCCCCCTGGCCAGCTTCTGCTCTCAAATCTCCGTCCTTTCGATCGCATTTTGACTTTTGAGAGCCATCCTTAAGTCTCACTAGGGTCACCATTAACTGTGTGGAAAGAGAACTCCTTTCAAAGGGAATAAGGACCTGGTTACTGAGAAATCATCTCTCCACTGCATGCCCTGGAGTTGTTTATCCCCATGAGAGGGCCAGCAAATCAGGTACAAAGCAGTGGGCATGGCAGTGAGGAATTGAGTATGGAAGAATGATTGCTAACTTAGAATCCACAAGACAACGCCTAGACCTTACTACTGAGAGTCTATAACAGCTCATTGAACACATTCATTCCTTTGGCCAGTATTTACTGAACACCTGCTCTGTGGTGGGCACTGCACTACAGGACTGTGGTTTGGTTTTACTGAAGAGACAGGGTGCTGAGTGGCTTCAGGGGGAACCCTTCCATAGAGGTATGGTAGCTCGAAAGTGGCTGCAAATTATCTGACACTAAGAAGATGAAGGCTAATTCTCCTCCGCCTAAAAGGACACACATGGTGTGTGACTTCCAAAGAATAGAGCAGAGCAGAAGTGATGCTCAGTGACTTCTGGGACTGGGTCATAAAAAGGTCATAAAAAGAGCCAGCGTCCACCTGGCTCTTACCTTCTTGACTTGTTTGCTCTGGGAGAAACCAGCTGCCATGTCATGAGGTCACTCAAGCACCTGTGTGGACGCCCTTCTGGGGACAATGTAAATGAGTCACCACGGATGTGGATCCTCCGGCCCCAAGCAAGTCTCCCACTGGCCTCAGCCCCAGATAACATCTTGATGGCCACCACATGAGAGACCCTAGCCCAGAACTTCCCAGCCGGGCACTCCTCGAGGCCTGATCCATAGAAATCATGAGAGATAATATTTATTGTTGTTTTAAGTCATGGCTTTAGGATAATGTGCTACACAGCAATAGACAACAAATATAGTAGGTGGGCCTGATTCATTCTCACCTTGGGAAGATCCCACCCGTCTGATGGATAGATCAGAAGTCACATATAAAATATGAGAAAGTGGAAAAGGAGGAAAGGAAGAGGAGGAGAGAGAAAAGGAGAAAAACCACCTCTCCTCCTACTCTGGCCTTCCCTTATCTCACCCTTGTCTGAATTTCCATCCCTCCTTTTCCAGTTCTCTTTTGCTTGCTCTCATATGCTCCAGCTTTATCTCACTATTTGGACAGATATCCTCTTCAGGCAAAAACAGGGCTCATATTTCTTCTTTGTCGCTCATTTGCCTTGCAGTGTTCTGTACAAATTGAACTATGACAAATGGGTAAAACTGGAGGGTCAATTATGACTCAGTGTCAGAAGAGACAGTCTAACAGATTTTGACAAGGAAGTTGTGGGTTAGCATGAAGTTTCACGTGGGGCTGAGACAGACTCTATTTTGTGTATTGTAGTTGCAAAGCAGGCTCTTAGGAAAGGCAGGGTTATTTTACTGGCGCTTTGGTGACTCCATCTTCTCCCAGTATTTAGAAAGTTTTGGGTCACCGCCTACCACATGGCCTCTGCACTTTGCCACCTTTGTCCAACCAAACATTAGTAAGCATGATGCAAGTGGGAGCTCGATAAGTACTTTCACGCTGAGGCTGGAAACACTCCATGTTCAAACCCAGCTACCATGCTGGGAGGAAGCCCAAGCTGCCATGTGGGGAGGTCCCCAGCCAACAAGCCAAGCTGAGCCTTCCATCAGCCAGCAGCACTAGGTCTCAGCCACGTGAGCAATGTCCCTTTGGACCTACTAGCCATCCCAGCATACTAGCTTATACCACATGGAGCAAGAGAACAGCTGTGGTTGTCGCCTTTACGCCACTAAGGATGGAGGTGGCAGATAGCCTAGCACAGACAAGCAAAATAAAATTCGACCCCAAATCTAAGGCAGGTCCATTTATGGCACCACTCAACTTGCTCAGCTGCAATTCAGAAATGAGCCTCAAACTGCGGTGTGTCTACGTACCAACCCTGAGCTCCATTCTCCCCAAATTCCCAAGTCATGAGAGTCTGGATACAAAAGTTCTGCAGAGTTCAGGGTGTCCTGCAGATGTTCTCCCTACTACAGACACAGGTAGTTGCTGCTGTTTTCCCCTGTTGCTTCCTCTCGTTCTGTTTGTCTTGTTTCCTTGTTTTTTGCCTCTTTCTTGCTAAGATCTCTCAAGTTCCTAGGACAACTCCAATGACCACTCGAAACCAAAGGCTCTGTTGAGCGCTGACATAGCCCATTTCCTTCCCAGGCTTGAGATCTGAACTCAGAGAACCACCATGGCCGGGGCCTTGGAAAAATGACTTGTTGAGTCTTAGTTTTCCTTCCGCAGAGTATGTAAACCACAGCCTTTCCCTCGGGGTTCCAGAGAAGAAGGCCTTGCAAAGGAAAGGATAGAAGCCTTCACTCATAAGTGGGCATATGCTTTCTAGGCGATCTGTGCCCACCTTCCCTTGCCCCTTTTATCTGCTCATCTCTAAGCAGTCTCCTGTGGTTCAGCACTTCTGCCATGATAACACTCAGTCAACCCTGCTCCTCGCTGGAACCGGAGGTCGAGAAAGTTACAATTCCAGACGATGCAATAGTCGAAGTTCTATTGTAAATTGAGATAATGTAAGTCATCCTGGACCCTTTTTCCCCTTTCCAGAAATAATAATGATGTCCATTTTCCATGGCCCCAGACTACAAACAAACAGAACTCTCTCCTTTCACTCCCAGGCTAGAAGACATTTTGTAACAGAACTATACCAGGAAAGGAAGAGAAAGAGATGCAGCTAATAAAAAATATATTCAGAACCATCTATATTATGAATATATATGTATATTTATATCTCAGCAGGCCCTGCGGAGTTACAGATGAGCTAATTAAAATGCTTATGCTTTTAGCAGTGATGTTTATTGAAATCATTTTATAACCATCCAAATTGAGGTTTGTTTTCAGCTATAATGCAATGCTACCTGGAATATTCTGACCTAAATTATTTATGTGCCTAAAAATAGGCCGCCTTCCCTCATTATTGACTTTGTGGCTGTGTCTCGGGATGTGGAAAGTTTTGGTGAGCTAAGTGGCTCCTCCAGGCTCTGGCGGCTCCTCTGTGCCTACGCAGAGAGGGACTGAGCAGGCCGTACATCGCACATCTGTGAAGGACAACCAGGCCGAAATAACCAACCGGGAAAGGCCAGGACAGATAGATGTGTCTGCGTTCGGAACGACCACCGGCAGCAAAGTCGGGCTGTAACGGGCAATAGCTCTGCCTGGCTCCAGTCCCCAGCCGCCTTCTTCCAGCTCTGCTGAGCATGCAAGAGCGGGAGTGACTGAAAAACAAGCGCCCAGAAGGCTGTGCAGACTTTTGCTTGGGGGACTTGGGGGGGAGGGGGAGGGCTGCGATGAAGCCTGATTTTGGTGTCATTTACATTCATCTCTAGGTGTTAAAATTTCGATAGATAAATCATACAACATAAACCATGTAAAAAAACAACAACAACAACAGATACCACCCCCAAGCCAATTTTATTGTACATTCATGGAACTGTTTTTCACTTAAAAGAACAGCAGTAAATAACGTTAGTAGTTTAACTAAATGACAGCGCCATCTCCGTTTTCATCCTGACTTGGCCCTCCACCCCACCTCCATCACGAGTGGTGTCTCCCTCCTGGGCTTGCGTGGTGTTCTTGAGAGCATTCCAGCTTCCGTGCCCCTCTGATCCACGCCCCAGACTGAAAGTTCAGGTCACTTCCAGGCCTCACAGACTTTGATGGGCTTTGGTTTAAATCCCAACTCTTCTGTAGGGCTGGGCACGCTCTGGGCAACGCTGCCCTCTCCGGTCCCACTGCCCACATCACACTGAACTCCTCTGGGCACATGGTCTTCAGAAGCCTGATGCTTCCCCCACCTCGGATGCTCCTCCTGCTTCCACCTCCCTTCTCTCGCTGCGCGAGCGACTCCTCTTCATCCTTGAGGTCCTAGCTGACAGATGGCACCTTCCCCGACCAACCACCTACATTAACTTCACCAATATCACTTGCTCATGGGGGCCTGTCTTTTGCCTGTGTGGCACTTATTCCCACCTGTCATCAGCAGACTGTGGCTGAAGGCTGATCTGCTCCCTTGGCCTGTGGTCTTCAAGGAAGGCATGGCTGTGTGTCAGCTGCGTCCTGGAATAAGCTCTTAAGTGTTCAACGCAGAGCATTCAGGCTAAAATCTGCCACAGTGAGAGAATGTCCAACACAGAAGTTAACAGCTGCTGAAAACCAGAACTTCTCTTTTTGGAAACCTGGTTTATTAGCACACTCTCTATTATGTCCCTGTGCTTGACATGGAATCAGGGGCACAGCTTTCAGTGTGCAGTTACTAAATAGATGACAGCGATTATTGTTGGTTTCTTACAGCAACCTTGCGATGTCAAGGTGGGATGATTCCAGACTTCCCTTTACAGATGATTGTCTATTTGCCCAAGGCCAGGCAGCTAGTTGGAGAGATACCATGCTTAGGCTCCAGATGAAATTCAGTACGTAAAATAGATCATCTGAATCTGCCGATCGGTGCTCTGTGCATCGTACCCCACCAAACAAAGCATGCATCTGTTGGGAAAGTGAAAGAGGGGGCGCTCTGAGAATCGCTGATCTTAAACTCAGCTCATCAAGATCGAGATCAGTTCATTATACTGATTCTCCATTCCTCCCAGGAAAGGACTCTCCACGATATGCCTGAAACCCAGAACACTATTGAAACCTCTAAGTATTTTGAACTACAATGTATGTACTACACTAAGCTCTCGGTTGGAAGGCTGGGATAAACGGAACAGCCAAGCATCCCATAAAACTATCGAGTTCAATGACATGATACTGAAGCTGTGATCCAGAGGCCAGAAAGCTCCTGCCACAACCACCTTAACAAGATACCCAAGAAACAGGTGACTGAATGCCACCTGTTGAGCCCAGCTGCCACGAGTACCTCTACGCGTGTGCATTTTTATTACCTTGCCTGCCCTCAGTCATCAACAGCAGTCAGTTGGAAGATGGACTGTGCATCACTTCCGCCTTCCTGATTTGCATGAATGTATCTAATTGGCAGGACCTAATTGATTCATAGAATGCAGCTGAAAAGCATCTTGGGATGTGGTATATTAGGGTCCCAACCCCTACAACTGGGAGGAAAGAGCACAGCAGGTGAGACAACCAATTCACTGTACCCACCACAGTCCACCCCTTCAGCTCCATCTTTCAAATACACCCTTCTGGGATACTAAAATGCTAATCAGAATAGACATGTGCACCCCTATGGTTATTAGAGCAATCTTTTCAATGACCACGATTGGGAAAACACCTGAATTCCCACCGAAGGATGAATAAGGAAGTGTGGTAGGCACACGTCATAGAATATTACTCAGCTATTAAAAAATATACAAACTCTTGCCATTTGTGACAACCAAGATGAACTTTGGAGATATTGTGCTAAGTGAAGTAAGTCAAAAAATGATAAATACCTTTAGGTTTCGCTCCTTCGTGGAAGGTAAGTGAAACAGAAACAAACTGTCAGACTACAAGAACAAAATGATGGCCACCAGAGGAAGAGGGAAGTGGAGCAAACTGGTAAAAGGGATCAACTGCATGGCGGTGGGTGGAAACTGTATTTTCAGGGTGATCACAATATAGTGCATATAAATGTCAAGTTACCATGCTGTACGCCTGAAACCTGTGTAATGCTATAAATCAGTGCTATGTCAGCCCATTTTTAAAAACCCTTTCTACACATATTTAAGCTTCTAAGCACCAACAGCAACAATGAAGGTGAGCAACTATCTTTCCTATAAGCAGAAGCCTTTCAACCTCTCCCCAGAAGGGGAGACCCAAGTCCCATCAGTCCCTAATCGAGTGTCACTCCTCCTGGTTCTGTCCCATTTCTGCCTGGTAATCTTGTTCATCTAAGGAATAAAGCATGCAATATACAACCTACTTGACATCTTAAAAGAGAGAGATTGCAAAGTAAATTAGTTTGTACATGCAAACACACACACACATATAAAACAGAGTCAGAAAGAAAATACAGGAAGTTGTGATAATCCTTATTTCTGCAACTGATTATGGAGCCAGAGATGAAATTTTAACTGCTTCCCTGCATTAGCTCTTCTATGTTCCCTTAACTTTCAGCCAATACTAGTTGCTCTATGTGGTGAGATTTCTTAATGAAATATATACACACACATACATACCTTATACGTGTGCATGTATATTACTATATAGATATACACTAGTATACATTCATACATGCTTCTCTTCTCTGTTACACACATATTTTCATATATTGGTTAACCTCTGGAGTACTGAAAAAAAAAGTACTAAAGACTCCAAAGGATCGCCTGGTCCACAGACATACCTGCCTGGCCCCTATCATGTAACAGCAGAGCTGCTTCCCCTGGATAAACTGAATCCCTTAATCAGCCAGCCTACCTGCCAATCACTGAAAAGCTGAGGGAAGAGCAAACCCCAGCCCCTCTCAGGGGAGGTCCGTGGGCTGAAGGCAGGGGTTGAGGGCGCCTTGGAAATAGGTCCTCTGCTTCAAAATACTTCCCCTACAACTATCTAATACCTGAAATTCTGCCAGGAAGCAGCTGCTTTGTCGAAGCCTCTCTTTGTTCACAAACGTGTCTAACAGAAACGGTTTCTTATAAAAAGCTGTGTTGTTGCCACAAGGACCCCTTTACCCAAGACCTTAAAAGGGCAAAGCGGCCACATCAGAAACTCCGAAATGGCTTTACCCTGGTAAACAGAAGAGAGGAGAGGTGCGGCTGAGTGCCCCTGGGCCAGAAGCCCAGGAGAGGAATGATAGACGTCAGTCAAGAGTACGTGAGGGCAGAGGAGAAATCCTTCCCTTTATTTCCCTGGAGGCAGCAGCTCAGAAGTCTGGATTAAAGGTGACAAACCCAGGTGTCCGATGGCAGCTCAGCTTTGCTGGAGGGCTGTAGCAGGACGAAGGGATCTGTACGGTGACAGCCTGCAGCCAGTGCCAGGACCGCATGCACCTGGAGCCCTTGCTCCCTTAAACCAGACCAGGGAGACACCTGTACACCCGCGAGGACCACGTCAGAGGTTCCTGGAGGCGAGGGGAGGCGAGGTCCTCTATGAGCCCCTCTTGTCGGGAAAGCTTAGCATTCTCCCAGACCGGGATCCAAAACGCCGAGTCCACTGGCCTAAGGCACCTCTCATACTAGTCTGGAAAAGCTAGGACGTTCTTGCCTGATGGGGATTTTGTTCGGCAGATGCAATTCACTGACTCCCTCAGAGTGGGAAAGGTGACCGGGCAGAGTGGGGCAGACATCAGGAGGGAGCAGGGTCCCACAGCTCCCTCCCTCCCCCGGCCCCTCGCCTCACTGCTCCACCACCCTGGGAAGCAGGCTGATCTGCATGGGGTGACAGGGTAACTCCCAGCTCCTACAAAGTGCCCCAGTTTGGTGACTCCTGCAGGCCACCTTTCTGCGCAGCTCTCTGCCCGACATCAAGTCTGTAACTTCAGATTTGCAGCCCTGCCTCCCTGGATTATAATGCACAAACTGCAGAGCAAGGGACACTCAGTACCTACAAGGACCAGGCCACGTCCACCTTTTCCCAATTCTGTGTTGATGGCACTATCTCCATCCCTCCTCCCTCGGCTCCTCCCCCTCAAAGTATATTCAACTGCTCGCTTAGAGAAATGCAAATCGAATCTGACCCTTCAGGAAACATAAGAGAAGACCTGTACCCCAGTCTGATCTGCTTGCTACCTCTGGCAAAGTTAATATGAGCAACAGTCCATGGCAGCAAATGAGGCCACTACTTAATGGCCTGGAATTCCAATTAAAGGAAGGAGCTTTTATGAGGCTGCCTGACAGTGGGGAGGAGTGTGTGACCTAATCTTGGGCCCCCAGAAAGGCCACCTTAAGAGGGAAAGCAATTGCCCATCAGATTTGGGTGAGAGGAAGCTATAAACTACAGGGAGACCAGGCTCGTTAAAATGGTAATGTTCCTGTCTCCACCAGGAAAGCACTCCCCGGACACCTCCAGAAATGAAATTTGGAACAATAAGAGAACCAAGCATTTCCTCCCCTCAGCCCATCTAATTATTGTCATTTTATGTATTGATGTGCAATGAGGGCCATTAAATCTGGACTCATCACTCCAAGTGTCTGCCACACTCCACAGACACCAGCAGAAAAGCAAAAGACCTAGAGTTTCAACTCCAAGTTATTAAAGGTGTCTCATTCTCATGACTCTGTCTAGCACGATCCATCTGAAATGACTCAAGAGCTCGAGGCAATGTGGATGAGGAAGGGGCGATGATCCAGACTGGGGAGAGGGCATGGAATCAGGTCTAAGAAGAAAGCCTGGGACCAGGCAATGAACGTAAATCAGAGAAGCTGTCATGCGTGATGACCCACCATATGATCAACAGCCAAAGCCACGGTCGTCGGTGGTCACCTGTCACATGGCAGGTACTGTACTAAGGACTGGGGCTGGAGTAGTGAGTGCTCCCACTGATTCTGTCGACAGCTCCGCTGATAGCTGGTTGAGATTGGACTCTCTAGAATCAAACCGTAAAATAAGGAATTACATGCAGAAGTTTTGCTGGGGAAAGTTCTCAGGTTTTACACCCCAGAGGAGGGAGAACTTCATCCCCAGTACAGTCGCAGACTGAGGCCTCAGCTGACCCTCCACAGAGCTCCAGAGCTCGGGTGATGGCTCTTCCATGCTGTCCTAAACTGAGACCGTTGTATCCCCACACCAGCCAGGCATCCAGCCGCGAGTGAATGCTAAGAAGGGGTGTCATGCTGGCCAAGGCCGTTCTCTGTCTGTAAGGGAATTCCCAGAGGACACGGCGGAGTCTTAGGCACATAGAATGCAGGCACCACGCAGGCCCAGAGCAGCACCTGCACCGAGCGTGCTGGGCAGTGGCCCCGTCCGCGCCTACCTGAGGTCGCCGCTGGGGGTCTGCGGGGCATCTCGTCTCACACTCAGCCCATCCCTCTGCCTTAAGTCTGGTCCCCTCCTACGTGGACCTTCCTGCCTCATCCCTTGAGCTGTCCTAAGAGCCTGGATCATATCTGCAATGACATGCGAGTTCCCAAAAGGAGTCTCGGGGAGGCCTGCAGACACACTGAAGCAGGATTTCAAAACCTCTATACAAATATGTTCCTCTTTTTTATTTCCAAGGTATTTACATGTTTCGAACATCATCACATTCTACAGCACCTGGATTTCCACCTTAAAGCCAAGAACATCCTGAAATTTTACTGTTAACTGTTTGTTAACAGCACCTGAGCTCCAAGGAGATTTTCCTTTCCCCAGGCAAGCAAGGAAAGTCCAGGGACAAACACCGAATAAATGACCCCCGGGGGCCCAAAGAGAAGGGTGAAGTCCTTCACATCTCTGGCCACATTAAGGCTTTGCTGTGTTGAAATAGAGGGAAAGCGGTGAGTGCTTGAGTCATTTCAGACGTGCAGTTTGAGTAGGTCAAACTCAAAACCATCTCCCTGAGAGCAGCGTCGTCGTTGTCACCTGGAGAACGAGTTTCGCTTCCCCGAAACAACTTGATCTGACGCATTGAACTAATTTTCTATTTTCTCTTCTGTTTACTTTGCAGTTTTGTTTGAATGCAATTTACCAATTTGCTTTGGTTTCATAGTTGCCCATGAGGTAAAAACACAATGACACAAAACCTGGATTAGAGTCCTATATACTGAGGTAAAACTCTAGCGAAATATTTTCATCAGTGTTGGGAGATTTTTAGAATTTTATACCAAAAAGTTAATGCGGGGGTTTCCATAAATTACCGAAGTGCAAAACATGGATGCAAACGCCTTCAGGTGGCCTCACAGTCTGGTCCCAGCTGACCGGTGCAAACTCTCCTCAGACAGTTTCCAGCAGAAGAGGGACAGACACTTGCTACGGTCTAGTTGAACTAGCTGCACCCACATTTGCTTTCCAGTGGGAGCCAGAGATTCGCCTTCAGAAAGGAAGGAATTAGGCATTTGCTTTACCGCCTCCATCTCACTTGGGAAAGCTGAGGCTGAAAAGAAAAGAGGAAAGATGGGGATTTCGAAGCCCCGACATCTGTCTGTGCCTTTGCAGGGGGAGCCCAAGCAACAGCCTGTGTGGCTGAAGCAGCAAACTGGGTTTCTCTGCAGCCTCTTCCCCAGGAGGTGGCTGGTGCTGCAGCAACTCTGGGAACAGGGAGAATTAGACCCGGTAGGAGCCTGGAGATAAGGTTTTTAAACGGCACAAGGTATGGAACTAGAGACGCTTTAGATCCAGATTCTCTAAAAGTTGCACAGTAGGAAGGGGGGAAAAAACCCATTAGCACCTAAGACAACAAGAAGTTTGCCTCTGCTCAGACACAGGGCGGGAAAAGGCTCCCATGAGGACTCAAGGCTGCACCACTTGTGCTTTGCGTGATCAGAGAGGCCAAATTGTCACTACCCACATTTGTGAGATTCCCCAAGCAGAATTTAAAGTTTTTAAAACTGTTCCTGAGCCAAAGCAAACTTGCAGTCCAAACCCCTTGGGAATCCAGTCACAAGCGGCCCCGAGAGGAGCTCACAGGACACATCAGACACACCATGGGAAAAGCGCCAAAGCCGTTGTCAGAGCACTTGGTGGGCACAATATAACTTGAAATAAGAGGTCCGTCCTAAATGACAATACACATTGAATAATAGAAGTCACTAGAGAGGAAAAAGATACTGTGTTTGAAAAATGAGGACCTGTATTTCAAACGAAAAGCCATTTCTAAAAATAAAAAATGCGTTCCCGATCATGTCCTAATGGGCAAAAAGTTGTTGTAGCATCATATCTAGCATCCTACAGCCAATAAGTTCAGGCTGGTCATCCATTTGAATACACATGGAATATTTATTAAAGTCAACCATGACTAAGCTATAAAGCAAACCGTAACAAGCAATAAAAATTCACTGTCTTATAAATGACCTGCCCAGAGTGTAGTAAAACTGGAAAATATAAACCAAAGATGGGACAAAAGAGCTTCGACAAACATGCTATTAACAAAAGAACTCAAATGGAAAATGGAAAATATTTAGAAACTAACACTAATGAAAATACTGCATATCCAAATGAAAGGCTTACAAGTAAATCAATAGGGAAAATAAATATATAGCCATGAATGCATCTATTAAAGGACAAAGTGACTTCCCTCTCATCTGAATTATACTTACATGTGCTTCCATCAACAATGAGGCCCTGCGTTTCATTCAGATTGTTTGCCCTGTGCCTCTCCTGCTACAGCATAAAGAATCTGAGATCCAGATTTTTTTTCTTTTCATGTTTGTTTCCAGTATGTAATAAAGCCACTAACACATAGTTGACGCTCCATTAGGATTTGTTGATTAAATAATAATATTCAAAAGAAAGATTAATACCCTAAAAGACAATGAACTCTAGTAAATAGCATGATAGGTGTATCATCAATAGGCAAGGAAAACCTTCAGAAGAAACACGATCACCTTGTTTTAACCAAACTCAACATACAAGCCAAAAGCAACTTTCTTTCTCTTCCCTAGTCTCCTTTTAAAGTCACTTCGTAGTGAGCTTTTCCTCTATAGCGGGAGGGAAAGTCTCCAAGTGGTTGATTGAGGTTCAAAAACATCAACCACCCGTCCGCTAGGGCTCCTAAACTCTAGGGCACACATATCATGGCCCAACGGATGTGCTTAAATGACCTCTCACAGGACATCACCATCTTCTCCCTCCCCCACAGAGATGTGGTGGGAAAATGCCAGAGCACCCCATGTTTCTCCAAACATCTTCCCTCACTCAGCCTTTTCAAACTCAGCCATGCTTCATCCTCAGGCTGGAGCTTGGTTAGGGTTTACAACACTGATTCCCAACGACCTACTTCACTCCCCTGCATGGAGGGTCTAGCACCTCATTTTAGAAAGGAGGTGCAGCATCTATTCGTTGGTGATTGGGTTCCTGCAGCCTCTACTGAAACTAAGATAGCAAAACTCCTGTTACACAGAAGTGCAAATTCTACAAAACCTGGGGATGAAGTGAGTAACAGAAGGCTGTCCTCTATAATTAAATAGTAGACAATTTTAGAAGGCTTAAGAGACCTTCCTTTAACACAAGATGCGAATTCTGTTTCTAGGACACGCGTCCCACCATGAACAGTCAACATAAGGACCCCATCAGATCATCTGGAAGGAGAAAATTATACGAAAATGAGTGGGGTGAGGGAAGGAAGAGGGATCGCTTGAGCAGGAGGCAACTTCCTGCTGGGCTGAGAGGGAGGCGACAAACATGGCACCTAAGACAAGAATTCAACATTCAAGCAGCTTTTCTCCACACACCGTGGGTTCGAACGCTCCACAAGCCAGAGTGGAAGGGGATTTATGGCTGTGTTTGAGACGAGAGAAGGCGAAGGAGGCTTGCAGACATATGTTCACAACAGCCCTAAAGAAACGCGTCTGAACAACAGATGTGCCGCCGCACAATAAATAAAATAAAATCGAGAAATTGAACTTTCTGTGATCTCTAACACCCAGCGACACACATGGAGATAAATAAAGCCCCTGGCTTTCCTGGAATATTGAGCTGAGCTACAAATATGTTCATTAATGAAGACTTTTCCCAGTTTCTAGGGCCCATTCAGGTTTTGATTTTTTGAGAAAACAAACTTTCATGTGGTCAGAGCTTTACAACAGGAGCAAAGGACGGCTCACTTTATCTTTCCTATTTCTGATTGACTCTTTAGTTCCTGGATGTTATGAGGGACTATTTGTTTTCCGTAAAAAAAACACTCCTACTTTTTCCCTTGTGTTTCCAAGAAGATACAGGCATCTAACCAAATCCAAACATGAGCCCTTTATCAAAGATTCAAATAAACCAGAGGACCTGAGAGAAGCCTAATCCCCATTGCTTGTAAGTCACATCAGTTTGTAAGCCTCAAAGGCAAGTGACTTGCCTAGGGAGCTAGCAGATGTGCTTCCCTGTGTTCTGAAAAGAGGGTCCTGTCTCAGACACAGACTCCATCTCTTCGTGTGTTTCCAGGCAGTAACAGCAAGAGAAAGAAAACACACTGGCTTTGAAAATGTTTGCCTGGAAGTGACACAGGTCCCGTCAGGCTGCATTGGCCACACGACCAGCCACATAACTATGTCAACTTCAAAGGGAGTGAGGAAGCCAAATTGTGCTATGTGCCCCTCTTGGTGGGTCCTCTGAATGGAGGAGATGCTAAGCTCTCCTGACGATTGCCATGTGTCACGCTGCAGGCACAGAACTCTAAGCTTTTCCAGCCCTAACCAACAGTCCTCCATGCGTCTTCCTAAGCCCACATCAAGTCCACTCACCAAAATGGCTTCCTGGAGACACTCAACCCTCAGTGCTTTCTTAGACCTCTAAACTCTTACCCCGTGTGCCCATGTGGGTACTTTCATCAGGCAGTTTCTGCAAACCACCTCGTTTTGGGCGTGTTCGTCCCGTTACACAATTAGGCAGCAAGTTCCTTGAGGACAAGATGCCTTCTTCTCCTCAAGACAGCGAGTCACATGATGGGATGCCCAGGGGAGGGACAGGAAATACCGAGTTCACATTCACTGCACACAAATAGGTTTGTAGCAGGTTTTAAGATGAAAGTTTGCACCAACTATATTACACACGAAATGAAGAGTCATCAAGACTAGAGAGGTTGCCACTGTCCCTAAGCAGATGTGGACAATGAACTTCAGGACCACACGGGATGAACTACGGCCCCTTCACTCTCGAACAGACAACTGTCTTTAAGACACATGGTAAAGCTATGTTTTCCTGAAAGCAGAGACTAGAACAGGAAATTATGTCCAGGTGATTTATCGAGGGTGTGCTCTCAGGAAAAACAAGGAAGAGAGGAAGATAGAGACAGAAACTAAGCAAGAACGAGACTTTCAGGGGCGAGCCTGCCTTCACAAAATCCCACAGGGGGTCTGGACCATAACCCAGGAGGCGTCCGGCCGTAGGACAGGAGAGGATTTTGTAAACTCTGCCCAGCCCCCACCAGCCAGTCATGACCGCAGGCTGCCCAGCATTAAGGGTGGGAAGAGAACCATTCACCTGTCTCCAGGTGAGGCTCCAGGCACCCAAAGCGATGCTGAGAAGGCTGCTGCCGTGAGCATTAGCGCACCTCCCATGGCGGCTGGAGATGGGCAACCCAAAGCGGCACGATGGAGCCAGGGCATCTGGAGAGGCACCAGCCCGTCTGCTGTGTCCTGAACACCAGCTGCACACAGAGAGGCAGCACCTGACCTCGCCTCCCACAAGGTAAGCAAGTAACCCAGTCGTGGCAAACAGCGCGTGTGACCATTTCGCCCTCCTATAAAGATTCCATCATTAAATACCCAGCAAGCGGGCTGTGTGTCATTGTTAGGCCTCTCTGGTGGTCGGACAGACTGCACCCTGCCCTCGCTCTGCCCAGGTGACTGCGCCTGCTGAGGTCCGTCTGTCCTGAGATGCCACCCCAATCGCTTCGGTGACAGCAGAGGCTTTCGGAGGGAAGTTGGGTGGAAAGCGGGGTGAATTTTGCTGCTGGGCCGTCACAGAGGATTGGCTCCTGTCACCAGGCTGTGCTGAGGGATATTCCGAGACAATGCCTTGAATTGATACCTGAGAGGGCTCCTTCTGAAGGAATGATTTATACATCACAAGACAAAGAGGATTTATATTAAAGAAAATGGATTCCTTTTCTGAACTGTTTTGAGGAAGATGGATAGCTTCCTGTAAATTGCAGGTCCGTGTCCGTGAGCTCAGTGTTTCAGAAAATTATGAAGACAGTGTCTCCTCTGAGACCCACTGCACGGTGCCTGCCGCCACCCACACTCTGCGTGCATGTGTTGAGGGGGGCAGGTACGTGGCATATGTGTGTATATGTATCTCTGTCTATGTGCCTGTGTGTGGTATGTGATGTGTGCATGTGTGTTTGTGTGTGGTTGTGTTTTTGATGTGGTGTATATGTGTTTGTGTCTGGTGTGTGTTTATGTGTGATGCATACGTGTGTGTGTACATGTCTGTGTGTGTGTGTGTAAAAGAGTCCACCGAAACAGTAACTGACCAGACTTCCCTCTACTACACAATCCTCTGGAGGAAATTTATATAATCTAAATTATACATCATAAAATGTGTTGATAATATGATAGTGAATTTTTCAGTTCATTGTTGATAATAATGATGAAGGAAATTTTATTTAATAGTTGTGGTTGGTATTACTGCTCTTTATCTGTCTGCCCACCTCATTCCTACTGCCAAAACACGGCTTTTGTTTATAAAAATCCCACGATAAGGACCACTTTCCATATGGATTCCCATGGATTCCCAGTCTTTATATCTGTCTCTATGTACATGTGACGGGAAAACCAACAGAGTCCAAGAATTGGCCAACGATGAGCAAGGCAGAGTCTCGTCATTACGACCAGAGCCTCAGAGCCTGCGGCCCGGAAGGCTGGAGAGATCAGAGACGAGACAAATGGGATCATAGAATGGGGAAGAGCTTCCCTGAGAAATGAGAACTTCCACCAGGCAAACTAGAAATCTCTCTGGGGCTCCAGAAAGCCATAGCACCAGCCTTGAGAAACCAAGAATCACAATTCTCTTTCACTGAGAAACCAACTCCTGGTCCTCGATTTCATGTCATCCTTACAGCCACTCCGGCCAGTGCTGTGCTGGGGGCAGGTCGGGAGAGGGAGGCGAGCTGCGGAGTGTAGTGCGCACTGACTTCTATGGTACGAACACTCTCACTGGCCACTGAGAGGCACGAAAAGATAGAAGACTGGACTGGCAAGCTATGCGAAACATCTGTTCCTACCATTGTATGGCCCACCTGTGTGGAAATAAGTGGGCAGGGAGATCACCGAAAGGAAACTCTTTCAAGTCACTTGCCCTGAGTATAGAAGATTTGTATCACTGCACATATCAGTGATACACTGAGTACAGTAAGTGTACTGTATCATGTCAACAAATGCAAAAGCTCCTTGAAAACTGGGTCTGTGTGGCCTTCAGCTCACAGAACTCTGCCCACAGCCATTACTCACCGTTGGTTCCTGAGAAGACTTGAGTGAGCCTTTGCTCTGAATGCGTCACAAAAGTGGATGATCCAAATCCAGGCTTCTCAGACCAGATGACTTTTTTGCCCTAAGTTAAACGAGAAATTAAAGACCCTGAAATTTGAAAGGGACAATAAATCCCTAAACTCTGTTGAACACAGCTCTCGGTCCAGTATACAACCTTTTCATCGGTTCCGCTGGTCAGTGGCTGCCCAGTCTCTAACTGGGCACCCAATGAAAAGAAACTCAATGAAAAGAAACTCAATGAAAAGAAACTCAAGAGCAAATGAAAAGAAACTCAAGAGCAAAAACATGGCAACTCTGTAGTCACAGCTTCACATCATCCTTCATGCCCGTGAACTACGATGTGTCAAGAGCTCAGACTCTGTGATCTTCACTGATATGTGCCTTGCCTTACACTATTTACAAAAATTAAGTTAAAATAAACCAATGACCAAGATCTGAGACCTACCAGGACAGATATCTCTTCATCATTCGGAGCATCCCTGCTACTAGATGAGTTTTCATCCCAATAAGGGAGGAGAGGAGAAAAGAATGAGCTGAAGATACAATGAAAAACGCTGGGTAAAATTGTGCTCCCTAACATTAAAAAATCATTTTGCTTTTATATCCTAAGAATGAACAGTCAAAAAAGTTAAGTAGGAAAATATTTTCATTTACAAGAGCATCAAAAAGAATAAGAAACCTCAGAATAAATTAACTAAGGAGGCACTGTACAATACCAAAACCGCTCAAAGAAATTAAAGAAGACATAAATAAATGGGAGAAAAAAAAAAAAACATGTTTATCAATCAGAAGAGTGACTATTACTAAGATATCAATATTACCCAACATGGTACTCAGATTCAATGTAACTCCTACCAAATACCAAAGAAATTTTTTACAGAAACAGAAAAGCAGAAAACCCTTCCTAAAACTCATATGTCATCTCAAAGGAACCTACCTAGCCCAAATACTCTTGAAAAAGAACAGTAAGATGAAAGAGCTCGACCTATGTGCTATGCACGTCGCACATATAATACTATTCAGCCTTCAAAAAACTAGAAAGCCTGACACATGCTGCAACGTGGATGAACCTCTGGAGCAGCGTGCTCGGCAGAGCAAACCAGTCACCGAGAGATGAGTGCCGCACGAGTCCACTTAGGAGTGTCCAGGGCTGTGGACGTCACAGAAACAGAAAGCTCAGCTGCAGCCACAGGGCTGGCGGGTCCGGGGAATGTTTCAACAGTGCTACTGTTTAAAGGGTGCAGGATTGCAGTTCTGCTAGATAAGAAGCGTTCTGGAGATTAATGGGGCTGTGCTGGAGGAGGCTCTCTAAATTAGCTAAAATAGTGACTTTGTATTATGTTCATTTTGCCACAATTAAAAAGAAAAAGGAAAGAAACTGGCTACACGTGGATGAATCTTGAAAACACCATGCTAAGTAAAATAAGCCAAAAAGACAAATATAAAATTCCACTCATGAGATACGGGGAATAGTCGAATTCGTAAGAGACAAAGTAGAAGAGTGAGGAGAGATAACGTGATCCGTGCTCATCGCATCACACGAGCGAAGT
The DNA here is from genome assembly GCA_004363575.1 of Solenodon paradoxus. Lineage (NCBI taxonomy): Eukaryota > Metazoa > Chordata > Mammalia > Eulipotyphla > Solenodontidae > Solenodon > Solenodon paradoxus. The sequence goes on along the minus strand of RJWH01003309.1, from coordinate 143,020 downwards.
TCATGGAGTGTCTTACAAAAGAGTTCTTTTAAGCAGAGATTATTCACCTGGGGGTAAACTAAACAGGGAACAGTTTCTTTTTAGTTTATAATAACCCCCAAGTCTCTTTGAAGGCTTATTCATTTTTATTATCATGACCCTTTACTATGTCCAAAATAAATTGGAATAGCCACTTGGAAGCAAGCTTTCAGCAATTCTAGAAAAACCTAGCCTAACTAAAGTAATTACAGCAAAATCCAGTCCAGCCTTGTGTCAAATACTTTGCTAAAATGTTCTATTCAGTTTTTCAGACTCTTCTCCACCTCTCTCACATGTGTCACCAAAAACTCAGATATGTTCCACTTACTTTTCCCTTCATCCTAATAATTCCGTCAGTGAGTGGATACCGGGGTTCTTGGTGGGTTGGTTGAGTTTCCGGGCATGATTCTTTGTTTACAAACCAATTGCTGGTGATTCTTTCATCTTCCATGTGACTACAGATTTCCTTTTCCTGGGTATTTACTCATTTAGTTTACAAGGAAATTAAAATCCATTCCAGTGTATGTTCACTTTCTGTTTTCAGTACCTTTTGCATTTTTCAAAAACTACCATCCCATGTGCCGATGTCTCGTAACCTCATTCACCAAGACTGCAGGAGGTGAACTGCCCCCAAGAAACAGAAATAATCAGAAGTGGACGCAACACCCCAACCCAGACCTTCCCAATACAATATTTGGGGCGTTTTGGTAGTATTTTGGTTGTTGTTTATTGTGCTTAGGTGAAGGAGTGTTGGACAAATTGTTCACATTTTCTCTTTTTTTCTTTCTTTACATGGCACAAGATAAATCTCAGTGCTTGAATAGTCTAATGCATTCATTTGTTTCATAGCTTTCATGCTAATATAGCTATCTATTTTCTTAATTTTTCCCTTGAGGAGTAAGAAGGGAAAATATCTGAGAATTCTGTTTTTCATGAATTTTGGAATTAGACCTCGGTTCAAATCTTGGCTCCACCATCTACTGGCTGACGGACCGCTGATAAAGTCCTTGGCCTCTCAAAGCATGGATCTCTGCTGTAGCATGAAGAAAGAACCACATCCTTTGAGACTATTTGAGATCAGAGGACCCAGCTGAAGTGACAGTCCTTGAAACATGGTAGGTATTTGATACTTACCTTCTCTTAACCCCATTACATTTCTGCTCTCTCAACTACACATGCCTGTACATCATCCCAAATCGCCCACTCCACAGCAGCCAAGAATACTCTAACCGCCACCTCCAGAAAACCTCTATCCAGCCACCATCCCTCCAGTCAGCCTTCCAAACACCATCTCAATGAGACCTGATGCTCACCAAGCCCCAGAAATTTCTGTGACCTCACTGGTTGCAAGACATGACGCAACCTAGGACTGGGGGTGAGATGATCTAGGATTTCCCTAAAACCTTCATGCTGTGCTCTCAATTCTTAAGTTTCCTAATCAATTTGCTTTGGTCCTTGGGCCATCATTCTCAAGTCACCCTGCATGAATAAATCCTATCTGTTGAGTCTTGTTTTGTTTCAAGAAAATTCAAAGTCTTGATTCCTTATTAAGAATGTTTGCTTACTTCTTGTCCCCACTCAGCATCTCTAAGTATCTACAATCAAGAATCCATTTTACCAGGACAGTTCTAATATTTCTGCAGTGACCTTTTTGTTTTTAAGCTCCATGATTATTCCCACATTTCCAGTGGACTCTTTTCTGTCTTTCTGCAGTAAAGTTCAGATGATTTCCACGAAGAATGATTCTTCTCACTTCTAGAACTTACACTTGCTGCGTTTTATTGTTTGCTATTTACAATCCTCTGCTGCCTTCCTGGGAGATGAGCAACAGAATTACTATGGAAGGTCTTTTGACCATGAAATATCTTAAAATACCTTCGAGGGGACCTGAGAATTGTCACTGGATAAAGAGATCATGGTAGTTATAGTGAGGGACTAATTGAGAAGAGCAATTTAGTTGACTAAATTAAGCAAACTTGTCTCTCGACTAATCTGACCTTGAAAACAGCATGGCCCATCCACCAATACCAAGTGTGTACTGACTGTGCCTGAGCGTCCTCCTTTGTTTTAACACGTGCTACTTCGCTCTATCCTCAGACACACACACAGACGTTACAATCTATTATTATGGCATCAATTATATACATAAATAAATTAATCCTTTGAAACATGGGATCACAGCCAGGAAGTGACAGACTCGAGACTGGGCTCCATATCCACGTGATTACAAAACTCAAGTCCGTCCATTCCAGTCAAGACCAGTGTACTTCTGTACGCTGGACCTTTTCAAAATGACATCCAGGAATCTCATGCAAACGATCTCCTATTACATACCAACTGCAAGTCTCACTAGCAGAGAAAGAGAGCACTTCCTCTTAGCAATTTATGAGGTGTAAGTCTACTCAGACACTTTAGGAGCCTGGAAGTGGGTGAGACATTGGCCCTCAGAGGAGAATGAGTGAATTATAAAATGTGATCACTACTTCATATGAAGAAAGTAATACCAAGATCTAACAGAGGACACTCTAGCAGCAGAGAATTCTTTTCAGGACTTTTTCAAATGCCCCTCCCCTTGCCAAAAAAATCCTCTTGGTTTGTGATCTAGACCGAATGAAATGCTAAATGACAAAAATCATGAATTTTTCTCCAGGCAATGTGAAATCCTCCTCAGGCAACAGAATCCTCATTTTGCTGAATACACAGTATTTTCTATTCATCTGTGGCAGGAAAGTGTGGGGTCAGGAAGCAGTGAGAAGACAGGGGGCTGGGGCCATTCTCTGCCCAGAATTCCTGAGGACAAGAACCAGTGACAGAGTCACTAACAGCATCAAGATCAAAGGGAGGTCAGAATCTGCCAGCTGAGAATTCCTTGTCTCAGTTTTCATCGGAGACCTGGAAGTGAAGGCACAATATACCTGGCCTCTGTCCCCAAACTGAAAGTCCTGGCGGAGATGGTGGCAAACACTGGACACATCACCCATCTTGCAGTCTAGGGTCTGCTCTGTAATAAGCGTCCCAAAGTGTTCTTTACGGGACATCTCCTTTTTCTGTGACTTTTCTTTCACTTCCCTAATCTCGGTGGTGACATGTTACGAAGGGGCCGCTTGCACCGCTAAAAAAAGTGCTGCTTCTCTGGAGTCTGAGTGATGACCGCTGTCCCGGGGCGGCTGACAGGTTAGGTGGCAGGGTGCCAGCGCAGCCTTGAAAAGTAACAATAATGTGATTTAGGTCTAGTGCTGTTAAACTTGATTAGCTGAGGCAGCTTGTGAAAATCCACAATTCACTAGGGAAAAAAATAAGAGAGCTGCGTTTGCCAGGAAACTGAGAGGACCTGGCCCTCTGTTCTGCTTTTCTTCCTGCCGACAGGCATGAGCAGCACGAGCTTCTCCTCCTCCTCCTCCTAGGCCACTAGCAAATAAGGCCCCCAAGTGGAACTTACCTCTTACCAAACCATTGCTGTCTTTTATGGGAAGATGAGAGAAAAAGAAATCCGATTCCTCCCATGGTATCAAAGCTCATAGGACCAGTGGGTACCTGCCCCGAAAGGTGTCACCAGCAGCCTGGCTCACACCAGCCCCTCCCTCACTCTGCCATCTCCTAGGCCCCTTGGTTCTCAATCAGGGATTATTTTGTCATTTCCTGGAGCATAGGTGACAATGTCTGGAGGTAGGTGGCGTTATGACCACTGGAGGGAGTGAGACTGGCATCCAGGGAGCTGCTAAACCTCCCTGATGGCAGGACAGCTCCGCCCCCACTCCCACCCCCACCCCCCAGCAAAGAACCCCAGAGTGTCAGCAGCACTGCCTGCTGGGAAAGCCACCTGGGCCAAAGGTGAGCCCACATGGGGACTTACTCCGACGCATATCAGCTCAGCCCCTCACTGGACAATCAGTTCTCCCCAGGTCAGCCATGAGCTGCACATACTAGCAATTATAACCAGCACTCGGTGGCCAGCAGAGGTTCACACAGACACTGAGAGAGTCATTGTTTTAGGGGAGACAGCGCCAGCTCCAGAAGCCATGCTGAACGGCAGAGCCGCACTTGATGGCGCCATTTGTTATCGAGGCTGTGACCTCTCAAATTACATGCTGTTCGGCTCCTGGGGAAAATGACTTTCCATCACCTTCTCTCTCCAGATCCTCATCTTCAGCTCCAGCCCTGAAAAAGCAGGACAAGTTCAGAGTGTGGTCCACGCAACCTCGGACTCCTCGATTGCCCCAGACACCGAGTAAAGTTGCTTATAATCTTTCTGTCTCAAGGGGAAAATTCCGAGAAGGGAGAAGAAAAAGGCTTTCCCAAACCTCACATTAATATATTGAACCATATGAAATACATATGAACCATATGAAAGGGCCACCTTTATAGACTGAAGCTGTTTGACTGGTGGCCTTCTTATTTGACTCTACCTGATTATGTCAGGCAGGGTTCTCCAGAGAAAAAGATCCCAGAGGATGTAGACATATGAAGATCTGTTATGAAGGATTCCTTCATGTGACTATGGAGCTGAGGAGTCCCATGACTGGCCATCTTTTTGGGGCCACCAAAATTCATGCCCAAAGGCGAAGTAGCAGATGACCCAATAGTGTAAGGCCATTCGCCATTCCTAGTCTGAAGGTCAGACCATGGGAATATCGATGTCCACGCACACGAGACGGTAGATGCCCCCGTTGAGGCCAAGTGAGCTGACACTTCCTCCACCTGGTTTCTATTCCTGCCCTCAGGACAGGGCGCTGCCCACCCACACTGGTGAAGGGGCCTCCTTTACTCAGTCTACAGAGTCAAATGCCACCTTCTTCTGGAAACACCTTCGCAAACACACAGAGAAGAAAAGTGTACCCAGTTCTCTGGGCATCCCTGGAGCAGTCAGGTCGACATAAGATTAACCATTGCGCCACCACTACAGGCATTCCGACAATACTGTGGCTCTCCGCGTGTCCCCAAGCACTCTATTCTGTCCTAGCTGAATTCTAGCAGGCCTATGAGAGAGGTACTAACTACAGTAACGGTCTTATTTGATAAATGGGGAAACTGAGGCAGGGGAGGTCCAATACCTCGTCCAATTCAGCACCACCGATGCGCGATTGCACTAGGACGCAGACACAGAAATTGAGACCAGATCCTAAACAATTTTCCTAGCAGCTGCTCAGCCCCAAGCGAGTTCAGCGTGCTGGCATCTACCTTGTGATGAAACCCTGGCACACTGAGCAAGAAAAAGATTTACAACTCTGGCTGGGCTTAAAATCAAGGTGAGAGGCGGCTGCATCCTGAGCGAAGAACTCTTGCCAAGAGGGAAGACAGGTCCAGTCCAGGTCCACACAAGTGCTGCCTTCATATAAGATTCAGAAGAAAAGGGAGCCCTGGGCTGGCCTTAAACAAAGGCCTCTGTGACTGGCAACAGCGTCCTCACTTCCTCCAGCCCGGAGACCTGACACAGTCCCCTCTCCTGTCCCTCAAGCTCACAGAGGCACAAACACACTCAATGAGCTTGGCTAGGGGAGCAGGGCAGAGGTTTCTGATCCATGTGAGCTATATTTAGCCTTCCCCGGCCCTGCTGGTCGCCTTGCCCGGTCAGCAGTTCTGCGGTGTTATTTTTAGTGTGTTAAGTTAATTGAGATCCCTGGAGTGATGTGGAAAGAGGAAGTCACTGCAGGAGTGCCGTTAAACTCATAACCGGAGAGCGGCCTGCAGCGACTGGGTTTCCGGGAGGAGGCTGTGCGGGGTGGGGACAGCAGGAACAGGGCACCATCGTCGTGGGTTCAGACATCACTGAGAATGCCCTCTGAGAGCTGCTCCCTGCCCAGGTGGGCAGAAAACCAGCACCATTTTCCTTCTGCTTTATGACAAGATAAATAAAATCAAAATAACAATGGGATTCAGGGAGATAAGCAAAGCAGTACGCTTGTCATACATTAAAGGAGAGGTTAGGAAATGAAAATCATTTGCTCTTAACTAATGCAGAACCTTCAGTTTTACAGTGAAGTACCCTCTACCCTAACATTGTCTCGGAAAAGCTGTGGATGTAATTAGAGCTGTGACAAAGGACAAAGAGACTTAAAAGTATGACAGGCGTGATCAGACTTCCCTGTAAACTTCACCTGACTGCTCTAATGCCTCAGTCTAGGGCCGTGGAAATGCGTCAGATACTATCCGCTCTAGGTGTAGAGCTGAGATGGACGCACTGCCTTCATGGACATTACACCTGCCTGCTGGGAGACACCCGAATGGAGATACTGTAGGTGCCAGTGAGCGCGGCCCACAAATGTAAAAGCTCTCCTGAAATGGAGCTGCAGGGAGTACAAAGGAAACCGAGGTTTTTCTCCACCTTCTGCTGCTAAGCCTCGAAATCTAAGGAGGGTTTCCTTATCCACAGGGAGGCAAAGATGGGACAAATCTTGACGGAGGAAAATCAGCTGGTGGCACTGTCCCCTCATTCAGCCTTGCCTAGCCTTCCGGCTTTGATTCTTGGTAACTTTCGAAAGTGATGGCTGTTTACCAAATTCAGATCCTGCCCCAAGGAACACAAAACCAACTGAGGGGTCGGGGGAGAGAAAGAAAAACATTGATTTACATCTGCCCTGTGGGAACAATAATTTTCAATGGGTGACTTTTTCCTTTCCTTTTTGATGCCATTGATTGAACGTCACTCTGAAAACGGAAGTTACAAAGAAGAAAATTTCATGAAGGGGAGAAACACGACTTATTTCCATTAAAAAATAAAATAAAGAACACTTCCATACAACGTGCTAGATTGCTCCATGTAAACACGAATGGTTCTGAGTAAGGGCACCACCACAGGTCACCTCCTCCAGACACGGGGGCAGAGAGGCTGAGGCGGCTCGTCATAGAGCATGGGGTTCTGACCACTTGCCAGAGGAAAACAAAATGTTTATTTCTCTAAGTCCATGATGGACACAAGCGACACTCTCTTTCACAGAGTCCTTTGTTTAAAATATTAAATATGATTAACTAGCAGTTTGAGGTGATTAGTGAAAGAAAAATCTAAGGTATCTGGATAGAGCTACGGGTTCGAAAAAACTGGAACATCTCTTTTTGTTTTTTTAAGGAAAGGTGCAGGCAGGAAGAGAGAGGAGGAAGAAGCCCTTTATCTCATCCAGTTGTGCATCTCGGTTGTTCCTCCTGGCCCGGGTCTCGAACCAGGGAACGTGGGGTGGATGTGGACTGCCCCCGGGGACCTGGCCCACTGGGCACCACGTGTGCCAGGTGAGTTACTCTTTAGCACAACTTTCCAGATTCGATTCTGCTGAGACCCACTCACCACTTACTTGTTATCGCGTCGTTATATGGAACTGGGGGAGCTGGAAGAAACAGGTGAACAGACAGTATCTCAGACTGGATGCTTATGTTCACACAGCCTCGTGGTGTTAGGAGGGAGCTTCTGTTCCAATCAGCTGCCCTCGGGAACGCTGACCCGCAAGGCCCTGGAGAACAAGAGCGTGCAAGGGTGGGGACAGGAGAACACACCCAGGGACAGTGACCGCTGAGGCAGGTTAAGGTCTTGCCCAGCTCAGTCAGACACTGGAGGATGGCAGGACTGTGACTAACATGTGGCCGTCACCCGGAATGCCCTGTTTTGCCTTTATCCTCGCAGGGTATCCAGATGTTTTCAAAGCACCCTCCAGGTCTGTGGTCCATCTGTCCCGCTGAGGAGCTGCTGGTCTTTCACCAGACTGTCTCCACTTCTGCTGCCATCATGAATTGGCATTCGTGCTATAATGTCTAACGAAAAACGAGCACCATTTTTTCTGAATCAACCATTATCTCATCGATGTCTCATCAGAAGCCCTTTCAGAAGCCCGACGCCTAATGAGCACTCTTTTTCATGGCACGGATTTGAGATTGTTGTTACCCAGAGTGCACTGCTTGGAGCTATTCGAAAAGAAAGAAGTTTGAGAACCACTCCCCTGGGCTTTGTCTGGCTTCTTGGCCTCCACTTCCCTAGCATGTCCGCGGACTAAACGCCCCTTGAAATCTGCCGATGAAGAATCATCACGCTTTCTGGGTTCCATCCATGTAACGAGAAGGGCCTTTTCAACAGCTGCCTTGGAGTCCCCCCACCGCAATTCAGAGTCATCCCCTCCTGTGCTCTCCCACTCACCGCTGAGCCAGAAAACGGGGGAACACGACCCGAAGTGGCCAGTCTTCCCTGACCTTCGGCATTTCGTTTCCACATCTCTCGGTCTCAAACCCAGCCGAGGGTTGGGGAGAAGAAAGCACTGGATTAATAAGATTCGCAGGGAAATAATGATTACCTAATTTAGCAGTGACGAGAGAATGGGAACAACCTTCAAATGTCATCATTGGAGGCAGTATTGAAATGCCTCTTTTTTTCTGACACAATTCTGTCAATTAGCCGAGCTGAGCAATTACCATTCCTTTCTCTTTTTTATTTGCAAAGAACCCAAACTTTCTAAGGATGATAAATGACTCCCTGGAAAATTCAATGCTGGTTCTGCTAAATTTGCACTTCTATATTGTAAGGGTTTGGGTGGACTTTTTTCCCCCAGTTATTTCTCATAATCAATGGGATAAGCAGCTAAAAAAAAAAAAAAAAAAAAAAAAAAAAAAAAAAATGACAATACCCCGCGTAGAATTCAGAGGCGGGGGCCTTCCGAGAAGCCAGGCACAGTCTGTCCCAATGACCACCGGATGAATACATCTCTCTGTGTAATTAGTACAGCCGAGGACATGGTTAGTAAATGATGAAGTAAATTTCATTTTCATTGTTTTGAATCCTATTCCCTTGCCCCTAAAAAGAAGAAAAGGAAATGTATTCAGACTATGACCTTTGAGAATTCTGGACTCATTAGCGTTTTCCATAAGGCAGCACCGAATCAGAGTGGAAACGGCCCCGCCGCTTTCCCCAGACCGCGGCGTGTACATCATTAATGGCGCATAATTAAGGAGGTGTCAGTGCTGGTCCTCGGTCTCGCCTGACGGTGGTCACAAGCAGCATTTGCAGTTCAACAGAATAGCTAGTGCAGAGTGGTTAACCCTGTTCATTAAAAAAAGACAAAGGAGCCGTTGCGTTCCGGTGTTGCGACGCGGGACGAAAGGGACAGGGGAGTCGGCGACGATGCATGTCCTGCAGAGCCTTCCTTCGTTTCTGTAGCTGGAGTTCCCACAGCCTCAGAGGAAGGGGAGCAGGAAGAGAGGATGGAAACGCAGGCGTCGAGAGCACACAAGGGCGGTGTACAGAGGGGCCTACGTCGGCTGCAGACGCTCTGCCCAGAAGAGCCCAGCGATAGCTGGACCCCAAGCCACCCGAACCTCGTGGCTTCCGACAGCGCAGTCATCGCGACTGAGTGGACTGGGTTCTGCTCGATGTGATAGAGCCGCTCACATTGCTGCGTTCAGCTGTGATGGGAAAACTCAGCTGGGGCTGGAAATTCTCTCCCACTCGGAACCCTTTAGAGTCTTCTCATTACCCAGGGTGAGGACCAGGCCCCTCTCGTGGCCCCCAGAGCCGGGATCTGCTGGTTCTCTCTGCCCCTTCTCTCTGTCCAGTTCTGTCACACTGGCCTCACATCCATACTCTCTGGCTCCAGGTGCCCTTGACACACTCCTGTATGGTCGAGTCCAAGTCCACATCAAATCTCAAGTATCCATTCTCAGAAAGTCTTTCACCCGGCCAGGAGGAATCTCACTTACATGTACTCTCCTTCCCTTACCCAGCATTTCTTCACATTTAAGTGTGTCCACTATTAGAAGAGAAGCCTTGGAAGTATGGGAATAAGGTTTGGTTTTGGTATCTAAACCAGATTAATAATAGCAGCCATAACTATTTATGGAGCACCTACTAGGGCCACTGAAGTATATAGTGGCAAATAAAACACAAAGCCCTGACCTCGGAGCTTGCACTCCGGTTGGGGAAGTTGAGCTGGGAGAACAAATATACTTACATGCTGTAACGTCTGCTAGTGACAACTGTTAAGAAGAAAATTAAGGCAAAGTCAGGAAGGTGGCAGAGGAGGCAATACTTTACAGAGAAGATGTCTTTTTGAGAAAATATCCAGTGCCAGTCTCTCCGAAGAGATGATATTTGAGTAGATAATTAAGGAGACAGGGTTAAGTCACGGGACTACCTGGGAAGAATGCTCCAGGCAGAGGAGACAGCAAGCGCGGAGACCCTCCACGAGGACCAAGTGTGTAGAACACGTGTGACAAGCAGCCCAGAAGCCAGGGGACTGAGGGACAGTGATGACACATGAAAGTTGAATCATTTACAACTGTTGAGAACTGGAAACTACCTAAATGTCTATCATCAGATGAACAGATAAAGAAGACAGGGTCTATATGCATGATGGAATACCACACCGCCAAAAAAATGATGAAATTCTGCCATTTGCAACAACATGGCTGGAACTAGAGGGGCTGATGCTCAGTGAGATAAGTCAGAAGGAAAAAGAAACACCAGCCAGTCTCGCTCACATGTGGATTATAACGAAACAAAGAGAAGGAACAGGCGAAGCAAAAACCCATGCCTGGACAGTGACAGCAGAACTGAGGTCACCGGTGGGGAAGGGCGTGGGGGCGGGAACAAGGGCAGGGTCCAGTGCACAGCGGTGGAGGACTTCCGGTCACTGTGTATTTGGTGAGCGGTGAGCCTGCACACAGGGGCTTGCATTTTTTAAATCAAAGCTACCTTCAAAAGAAAATTTGTTAAAGAAAGAAATGAAGCTGGGAGGCAGCCAGGACTTGGAAGCCATGATAAACACATTCGTTTCTAAGCCCACAAACTGAATGTCTTAACACAAAAGCAATGTCTTCTTGGAAGTCAGCACCCAAGGTTCCGGCAGGTAGCTTCCCTGTTGGGGGCGCAGCAGGGGACTGTCATGGCTCCCTCCTCATCCTGGTGGCTGCCTGCCACTTCGGTGGCTCTGGGCCTGTAAGTATCACTCCAGACTCTGCCTCTGTCACCACACAGTTGTCTTCCTCTGTACACGTGCCTCTCTCGGTGTTCTCTTCTTATAATGACATCTGTCACGTGGAATTCAAGACCCACTCTATGGCAGTATAACCTCGCTTTCACTGATTACATCCGCAATGGCCCTGTTTCCAAATAAGGCACCCTCTGAGGACTGGTAAGGACATTTGGGGAGGACCCTAGTCAATGGGGTTCCCGGCCACACGGGGGGCGGGATCGCAGCAAGTGAGCCAACAGCAGAGGCACAGACAATGCAGGAGAGCACGTGAGTCAGGAAGCAGCGACAGGCCCAGGACCGCCGGCTGGGCCTCAGCCCTCGCTCTGTGAAGGGGAAAGGCTTTCTCTACCTTGGGCCTCAGGTCTTGCTTTCTGAATGGATATTCAAAACACAGACTTTCAAAATTTTCCAGAACGCATGAAAATACCTCCCAAAGTGGAAAAGCAGCGACAATCCTAGGAGGTTGAGTCCGGATTCCAGAGCACACAGCATCCCTGGTTAGAGGCCAGCCCCCCTCTCCTGCACCCCCAAACTCCCTTCTCCCAGGCTATCTATCGTTTTCATAATTAGGCCTGAATCTAGGTCCATGAGCATGACAAGGGCCCAGAGACGGCCAGTCTTATTTCCCCCTCTCAGCCCTCATTGTAAGTCTCAGCTGATGGGCTGCTGAGCACTGACACTGCATATTTATTCCGAACTGCAAACACCTGGGCCCCAGAAAACCAGGCCAGCAGAAAGTCTTGCCTCCTCACTCCCACCCACACCCCCAGCAGCTTGATTCTCAGGGGTGGCCTGTCCTCCCGCCCGGTGCTGCCAGAAGCCAGATGTCATGGTGATTGGTGCCTAATGAAGGCCAGCCTCCCCCACCTGACCTCTGGGACAGCCTCATGCAGCTTCCCCGGCCGAGCAGTCCCACTCATTCTTAGGCGCTGTCTCACCAAGGGTTAAAGAACTCCTCACCGTGGGGCTGGGAGACTTGGTAAACAGCATTAGCCTCAGGAAGAAGCAGAGTCCCTGAGCCCAGCTGAGAAATACAATTAAGTTGTAATATTTTGTCAGGGCTTTTCCTCCTCCTTAGTGTTTATCAGTGTTAAGAGACAATTTATACTTTGCAAGTCTCTGGGATGAGCAGTGGAGCTCCAGCAGGCAGGTCAGATTAAACTGGTCTTCCGTGGACGTACGTGCAGCCAGGAGGTGAGAGCCTGGGACAATGGAGGGTCTGCTGACTTCAGACTCAGCAACCCAACCAGGAGCAGGACACCTCGGTCCTCAGCCTTCACTGCTCCTCAGAAAATGAATCAGTCCACAGATTTGAGACAACATTTCCCGTTGCCCACTAGAGGTGGGACAGCCTGTGGTCCCCTCTCCAATACAGAAGATGAGCTCGCCTAGCTTTACTCTCCAGTCTCTGATTCCCCAACATGTCAAAAGTGGGGTTGTTTGGGGGCCTCCATTTCTACAAGGAAGTTTGGGACTAAGCCAAAGACACTATGATTAATTCATCTCCTCACACAACCTCAGGTGATGAATACATTCAAATGAGATCATGCAGATCAGAGCCTGTCTTGGTATCCAGTCTTAAATTTCTGTTAATAAAGGGTTCCATCACACTGAAAACTGGAAATCTGGTGACTCACTTTAAAATGAGCTCTTGTGTCCACAGAAAGACCTGTCCATGAATGTTCATGGCAGCTTGATTCGAAATCACCAAAACCTAGACACAGCTCAAGTATCTATCAGCAGAAGAGGTCAACAAAATGTAGCATCTTCGTACAATGGAATACTGTTCACCAGTGAAACAGGACAAGCCACTCACATATGCATCAACATAGATGAATCTCACAGACATTATGCTGTTTGGACGAAATCAAACCCCCAAAAAAAGCATGTATTCCATGATAACATTTTTATGGCGCATAAGACTGGGCAAAACTAATTTTGACATTAAGTCAAAATAGTGGTTATTTCCAGAGGGGGAAGGCTGACAAGAAGACTATTTTCTAGGATGATGGTAAGCTTCTGGCAGCCACATAAGTGTATACACTTAAAAAAAAAAAATTAAACCATACACTTAAGATTTGTTCATTTTACTATTATGTACAAATTAAAACTCAATAAAGAACTTCTAAAATACACTCATTTTCCTCCCCTCCAACCTATCAGACTGTCCCAGACTTCAAGCAGTCTGCTCAAAATAAACTCTGGGACTATGGGTTCCTCCACTAGGTTTGAACTCCCAACTCATTAAGGGGCCCTCACTTGTTTTCTGGGTGATTGGCTGGGAAAGGATGGATGGATGGAGGGTGGGTGGTTGGGTGGATGGGTGGGTAGATGGATGGATGGATGGATGGGTGGATGGGTGGATGGATGGGTAGAAGGGTGGGTGGATGGATGGATGGATGGGTGGATGGGTGGGTGGTTAGACAGATGGATGGGAAGATGGATGTATGGGTGGGTGATGGATGGATGGGTGGATGATACCTACCAACATACAAAAAGAAAACAAGTTATCTCCCAAAAGAGGGGCTAAACCTGTCCCCTTCGTTGACCAGTCATCACCTAGTCCCCCAGAAGCCAACAACACACAGCTGGGAGATGAACAGTCAGAATTAGGTTATGAGATCAGGTGACAATTGAAGTCAATGGTATACAATGATGACACCATAAGTTGTTCATTCAAGAGAAGACACAGGAAGATATTTTTACACCAACTGTGACAAAGAAAAAGCATTAACCTCGACAACTCAAACTTAATCCAAAATGACTTGCACGTGTCTTAAAAATTGTTATCGCTGCCTCATTGTTTCATTCAAGATTTTCTGACTTGCCAAATGGCTACAAAGGGAGAGAAGTCATCTGTTAGCTAAGGAATGGCAGTGGGGCTTACTTTTTTTAGGCAATTAATGTCCAAGTATCTATTTCCAGTACAATCTTTATTTCTTGGTTCTTGGGAGCATCTTCTTTAGACTGAAAACTGTCACTCTCAGGAGCCATGTTTCCGCTTTGTACCAGATTTAACTCTGAATACGTGCACAGGATTCTTTCCTTAGAAGGACAAGAACAAAGTCTCCGCTCTGAAATGCTTTCTCAATTACTTTACACAGACAGGCAGATGGGAGTCTCCCCACCTCCTATCCCAGGGGGGAGGTGAATGGGGGCATGAGCAGCACTGCTTTTCTTGAACAAAGGGTCCTATAATGCTGGGGTGCGGGAGGAGTTGGTGCAAACGTGAGCAGAATCAAGGAAGGTTACAGGTGTGAAGATGTTAAAAGATTGAGAGTTAAATGTTTCAAGTAATATAGGGCATTTACTTTCTAAAGATAAATACTGCATTCACTACCCATTCTCTCTACATAGTGGATCTGTGTTACTTGGGGGCACGACTGGGAGGCTTTCAAAACTGATGATATTCTTTAAGCCAACAGAGCATGCTACTGTTACGGATTCTCCAGCCTCCACGGCTCTGAGCCGGGTGAGAGCCACACCTGTGTTGACAAAGCACCCCTATGCCAGATGCTGTCCCCAAACAGCCAGCCACTTACAGCCTGCAGACACCGTCGGTCACGTGTCTGACTTCAGTGATCCCCTTAGACAAAAGCAGGCACCTGCGTGCACACACGCGTACACACACATGCACGCACACACGTAAGCACCACCCCGCATGCCGGCGTCCCATGACCAGGAACCAGAACGTCCCGCCTGGAGCAGGTGCCCTGGGCCTGGAAACCCCAGGGGGCGCTGAGGTGCAGACTCTGAAGCTTGCACGCCAGAGATCCCACCCACAAACCCAGTTGTTCACGAAGCCTGAACCCAGGCAGCCCTCCACCAGGTGTTTCGCGACCACGCTCCGGGGCTGTCAGAGGCAGGGTGGCCACAGTGGCCTGGGGCGCCCCCAGCTCTTTTTCCAAGAGTCACAAGCTGCTGACAAGGACAAACACGGCTCTAGAACGCCCTCCCTGGGAAAACCACCTCTTCTCGACCTGAAAAGTGTTGAAATAGGAAGGCTCATGCGGGAAGAGACCACATTGATGGGAAGGGGAGAATGCACCGCAGCCGGCACCTTGCTCCACGAACTGTGTACTTACTCACCATACAGCCCATGCAGAGGGTGCCACAAGGTTTCTGGGACGTGCTGGGACGTGCTGGGAGGTAGGATTAGCCCCTGTTGACTGCGAAGTTCCAAGAGTTTCCGGAGGACCCTCAAGCTTTCCCCTCCTCCTGTCCCAACAGTGAATCACCCCGCAGTGCGCCCCTCAGCGCGCCGCAGTTGCACAGAACCTGTCTGCACCTTCATTCTGAGCCTGCCCCTGGGCACTCGCCTGTGAGCTGGGCGGTTCTCCTGCACGTTTTGGAAGCGGGAGGTAGGGAGTCAATCTCACACTTGCTGATCTAACAGGTGTGGTTATCTGGTCGACTCAGCAACTTACAAGCCCTCTCTATGTCATAAATGCAGAATATTGCAAACAGCAGACGGAGAACCGCCAAATAATTTAAAGAGAGCAAACAGGGAGTGAAGGGTAGGAGAGAAACAACCATCTAAACGCACCTGGTGTAAAACCGAGCAGCTCCTCAAAACTGCCCGAGTAAAGCCACAGGAGACGGTGCCGGACCCCAGGAGACCCACTCCGTCACACTCACGCGACGAAGATGTAGTGCATATATCATGAATGTCCTCAGTTATGTCTCAAAATCTTTCTCAAAAATGAGTATTTTTCATTTCTCTGCATCTATTAATCATGACTTCATTTTCACAGGAAAAAGGAGCACTCCCACAGCACAGTGAAACCCTGCCATTCTTAAGAGCAACAACGTCCTGAACCTCAGTCTTCCAGAAACAGCCTTGAACGCCCAAGACAAAGCCAGCACTAAAGTCCCAGGAGGAAGACAGACTCTCTCATCGTATGACCTCTTACTTAGACAGAACTTTAACTGCCATAGGTATTTCTCTTTCCAGGCTAGATTACAGCAGAGAAACTGGGAAGTGCTCTCAGAAGGGCGAGGGGCGCGTGCACCAGACGGGACTGTGCACCAGACGGGACTGTGCACCAGACGGGACTGTGCAGCCCTGCCCCCGCGATGCTGCCAGTCAGGAGAAAGGGGCTTGGCAGCCTGGTGGGGGCAGGTGAGCGACGTAGATGAACCGGCCGTCATGATTGATCACGGCTGCAGCTGGTCTTTGGACACAGAGGATGTGTCATCTGATTCCCTTGCTTTTGTATATGCTTGCAATTTTTCAGAATAAAAAATATATTTAAGGCTGAATTAGATCTTAGAGTCTTAGATCTTCTGCTTTTAAAAGATAGAAATCACATCAAACATTTAAAAGCCATTCTTTCCAAAACAATTCATCTAAAATATGAAGGTACTTCAAAGAATAGACTCTAGAAAATACACATTTATCTAAAAATACCTCATTTTTGGCAGTAATTTCTTTAGGTGAGGAGAGGGAAGTGTGTGTGTGTGTGTCTCTCTCTCTCTCTCTCTCTCTCTCTCTCTCTCTCTCTCTCTCTCTCTCTCTCTCTCTGTCTCTCGTCTCTCTCTGTCAAGGCCCAAATCTATTCTTTTTGCCCCAGTGCAGATCAGCCACCCCTGAAATACACAGCCCAAGGCAGTGGTAGCCATATCCATGGGAGACGAAGATTCTGGGCCTTCCACTAAATCCTTCCTGAGGAGATGTGCCCCCATGCTGCCCACGGGTGCCTGGAGCCAGGATTTCTCTCTGCTGCTGGCTGCTGAGGTCGCCAAGGTGGACTCGGAGTCTGAGATTTGCATTTGGGCACACGTGTGTCCCCTCCCACTCCAGCGTCTTTCTGGAGACTGGCAGGTTGCACCTCCCCAGCTCGGTGTCCATCACTGGCGAAGTCTGCTACAGAGCAATGCACTCTCAGATCAGAAATGGAGTTTTCATAAAAACACGCAAGTAGAGTCTGAGCAAGATGCAATCACTCATTCCAAAGCATGTTACTATGTCCTTCATTCGTTCACATCAGTGGTGTCAGTGGTCAAGGACTGGGGACAAAGGCTCCCTTGGCATTCCAGGATGTGTCCTTTAGAAGCTCCAAAGTATTTCCTGTTTGTGAGCACTTAAAGCTGCCAGCCTTCTTCCATGTTCCTGTCATGGACCATTTGATGTGACTATTCTTGAGGAAACAGTGCGTCACGATGGCTAGTGACTTATGAACACTCTCAAAGCAGTCGAGGCCATCCACCACTTTTACAGCGGTCCCCATCTCACAGAATAACCATCTTGTTACTCAAAACAAACCTGGGCACTAGGCCAGAAAGCAACCTCTCCACCACCTCCACACCCAAGGCAGATGCTCTCAACTCCATCCAATGGAGTTTTACCTCCAACACCCCCATTCTCCCTAATTTCCTTGAACATATTGCTATCTGTGAGAGAGTTCAAGAGGAGGCCAAGGAGAGAGGGAAGCAACACCACATCCCTGGAAAGAAGTGTGCTCCCTGCGGAGGGAACATGGCAGTGTTAGCGGCTGTTCTGCGATGCAGCAAAGCCTCCCCGTGTCCCAGCTCAGTCCATCACCCACATTTATACTCAGCATCCTTCAGCATTGTCCCTGAAAGCTACACCAAGTGGGAAGCGGAAACCAAAATCTCTATCCCATGGAGAAGGGGACTGGGAGACCCAGTTAAGAACTTGGTATGAGGTTACCGGGATTAAAATGTGCATGTCTGTCTTCCAGCAAGTCAAGCTGGCTTCAGATGAAGCTCGTTCTAGCCCGTGAGCGGTTCAAAGAGGTAGTCTACTGACCTAAGCAAAGCAGGTTTTGCTCACTGTTTGTCAACATTGAACTTGATGGTCTTTTGCTGGAATATGTCATCTCCCTTTCCCTCCCAGCCCCACCACACCTATTTGACACCTAGCATAATTCAAATACTTCTGCAACCTGAGAACCTGCAGGCACTTGTTTCTTTCACCCCCATAACTCAAGCAACAGAAAACCCCAGAGGAGCACACTGTACAGTATGTGACACTCTTCATCCAGATACAGCGTCGCCGGAGGTGGGAGGTGGGACCTGGCCCAAGACCTCCTACCAAATTCAGGGAGGGGACAAGCCCAGTGCCCACCAGGCAGTCACACATGGCTAAACTCAAAGGGAAAAGAATCCTGAAGGGCAAACTGGTGAGAACCAGGGTAGACCAAGCTTCCACTGCCAGGCGGAGCGGTGGGGGCATACAAAGCCATCACCATGTGAAGGGGATGCTCTCCAGGGCTGGCCCCCCATTCACCCACCTCAGTGCCAGCTGCTCAAGCAGCTGAGTTTGAGTCGCCCCTACAGAGCTCTTCACGTGGGCAGCTGCACTTTGCTCCAGCCTGTTCCCTCTTGCCGAGGACAGCGCAACCCAGGTTCAAGGGCAGTTGAAGGGTCAGGCTGGAGCTGACCCCCTGTGCTCAACCCAGAGGAGCCTCTGCCGTCACTGGACTTCACTGCAACAGGAAGCCACAATCAATCCCGTCCATCCTAGGTAGAGTCTTGGCAACCAATAGGTCCATCTCCGCCTTTATCAGGAAAGGGAAGCCAACAGCTAACCTCATACTCAACAGGAAAAAGCTGAAAACTTCTCAGAAATAGGACAAGGAAACCCACCCTGCCCAACTTTATGCAGCATGGTACCGAAAGTCCTCGCCAGAACGATTAGACTAAACGGAAAGAAAAAAGAAAAGGCATCCAAACTGAAAAAGAAATAGAATTGTCACTATTTGTAGATGACATCATATATAAATAAAACCCTAAAGAACACATGCACACACGTACAAAATAAAAACCTGCTAGAACTAACCAATAAATTCAGTAAAGATGCAGGATACAAAATCAATATACAAAAATCAATCAACTGCATTTCTGTATACTAATGATGAACTATCGAAAAGAGAAATTTAAAAACAGTGCTATTTATAATTGCATCAAAAAGAATATCTAGAAATAATTTTAACAAAGGAAGTTAAAATACCCACATATTGAAAACTATAAGACATTGATGAAAGAAAATTAAACAAGACACAGAGAAATGGAAAAAAAATTCTATGCTCATGGATTGGGAGAACTAATATTGTTAAAATGTCCATACTACCCAAAGTGATCAACAAATTCAATGGAATCTTTATCAGAATTACAATACTTTTAAAAACTAAAACAATCCTAAAATTTGTATGGTACCACAAAAGACTCTAAATAGCCAAAACAATCTTGAGAAAGAACAAAGCTGGAGGCATCACGCGCCCTGACTTCAAACTATATTATAAAGTTATAGGAAGCAAAACAGTATGGTATGAGCATAAAAACAGATACTTTTTATTCTTTTGGCATAAAAATAAATCAATGGAAAAAATGGAGAGACCAGAAATAAGCCCAGAAGAAAAAAAAAAAAAAAAAATATATATATATATATAGTCAATTAATTTACAGCAAAAGAGCCAGGAATATGTAATAGGAAAAGATAGTCTCATCAATAAATGGTGCTGGGAAACTGGTAACTCAGCAAAGGAATGAAACTAGACAACTATCTCACACTATACAC
This sequence comes from Solenodon paradoxus, assembly GCA_004363575.1. Taxonomy (NCBI): domain Eukaryota; kingdom Metazoa; phylum Chordata; class Mammalia; order Eulipotyphla; family Solenodontidae; genus Solenodon; species Solenodon paradoxus. The sequence goes on along the minus strand of RJWH01003309.1, from coordinate 123,517 downwards.
AAAAATTAACTCAAAATGAATTAAAGACTTGAATGTAAGACCTGAAAACAATAAAACTTCCAACAGAAAACATAGGCAGGAAGTTCCTTGAGATAAAGCTTAGTGATTTTTTTTATATTTGACACCCAACACTAAAGCAATAGTGAATAAAGGGGGCTATCTCAAATTAAAAAGCTGCTACACAGCACAGGAAACCAACAAAAAATGAAAAGGTAACCTACCGAACGGGAGAAAATATTTGAAAATCATATATGGGAAGGGTTCATATCCAAAATAAATCAAGAACTTATACAAACGCAACAGAAAAAGTATCAACAACCCAATTACAATAGGCAAAGAATCTGAAGAGATATTTTCCAAATGAAAACATCCAAATAGCCAACAGGCCCAAGAGCAGAGGCTCATCAGCAAGGAAATGCAAATCAAAGTCACAGTGGGTTCCCCACAGGAGCTGGAAAGTGATGGCTGCTTGTTTGACCCGCACTTTGATTTAGGAACCTTCCTTGCGCTGACTGACCACCGGCTCCTGCATTCATGTTGGTTCACTTTTTGCTTTGTTGCTCTCACATACTTAGAATAAAACTCGTGACTTACAATACTCCCTTCTTCTGCTTCTCTAGGCCCAGTTCTTTCCTCTCCCCCTTCAGTCTGGCCTCCAGACTGTTTTCCTGCAGTCCAACATCCCTAGACCTCAGGGCCTCAGCACTTCCTTGGATGACTCAGATGCTCCGCATCGCTCATCCTTCTGCAGGCGTGTCTGGCCTTGCTTACCTGGTAACTCAGCTTATTTCTGAGAGAAAGCGCGGCACTGCACAGGTCCTTCAAGGCCTAGGCCGGGAACTCTCACCTAGTCACATCTTCCACCTTCTACTGACTGAAGCGAGTCACAGGACAAACCAGATTCAAGGATGAGAGACGGACATGACCTCTTCGTGGGAGAAGAGTCAGCGTTACAGACCAAAGAGGTACGAACAGAGCACGGGAGCGCAAGTGTGGCCATTTTGTGATCTGCCAGGTTAGCACTGCTTTCCCGTAAGGTCTGTGACTAATCTCTCTGGGGGAGGAGACATGGGACCACCCTTCTTATCTCTTGTATTTTGAGCCCGTGACACAATAAATCAATCATTTCAGGTAGATCATTTGAAACCTTCCTTTTGCTGTCGAGCAGGAAACAAGGAACGCCGTGACCCCGTGCTCGCTGACGGATAACCGCCTGTTGACTGGGTCTGCGCCTCCGACAGCCTAGCTTGCTAACTCCTCTGTATTTCTGTCCTTTCTCACATTACGTGGGGGCTGAAGAGTCATTTCAGAGGGGGCTGTCATGTGACATTGTGCACGTCCCTCGAGTCACACCTAGTTATGCTGTTTCCTCTCTGTGGAATCCCAGGCAACTCATTCACCCTATTTACCCCCAGCTTCCTCCTTTGTAAGGTGGAAATAATAACATCTGGTCTGAAGGATTTGGGTAAAAATTAGAGGAAATATACACTACTACCTAGAGAAATGTCTAGTTCAAAATCAATCAACGAATGGTATTACTTAGAAAGGAGAAACTTGCATTTTCTCCCCACAAACGATTCTCTACATGACTTTAAAAATAAACCTTTTCAAATTAGATAACTGACGAGCGCTCCCACAGGAAGCCTTGCTAGCTAGCCCTTAAAAAAGGCATGAAAATCTTCTTCTTGTTTCTGATTCTCAAAAGCCAGGTCGACTGAAGGTAAATAGTGCCAGCGTTCATCACCGTCACTCAGGAAGCGAATCTATCACCTGATCCATTAAAGGCGCCATCAGTAGACACTGGGTATTTTTTCCACCTGTCGATGAGTCAGACTTCCAAGGACCCAGAGGCTGGGTCCAGCCCAGAGAGAAGTAAGTAACCTCTTTCCAAATAAAGTCTGAGGCAGGGAGGAAATTAGACTCTAATTCAGAATTTGGATGGATATGAGAGACTGGCATGATGCCATTTGCTCTGGGAGATGCTCCTATAAACCCCAGAGAAATGAGGTTCATGTCGACAAGAGTCCTCCTAGGATTTGGCTGGATAACTGGGATGGATCAAGTGGATTATCAAGGCTTTCACTAGGCTGATTGCATCCTTGCCAGCTTAATCACAAAGGCACTTCTCTGGAAAGGTGGGGCTCTACCCAGGCTAGGAGTTTAAGAAGAGAAAGCTTATGGTTTCCAACCTGTGGGGTCAACACAGCCCAAGAAGCTCTAGCCACGTGGCAGGGCTCCTGGGATGCCTGCTGGGTGGCTGGAGACAGAAGGCAATTGCTTTCAAGCTCCAGCTCACACTTGCTCCCACATACAGATTTATTACCCAAACACCGTCAGAGAAGCAAAACTTTGTCTTTGACAAAGAAAGAGCATTTTGAACCAGGGATTTACAACAACCCAAGAAACAACAGGAAGATACAGTCCTTTGCATCCAAGCCCGGATGCCTTCTGAGAAATGATTGTCCCTGCATTCCCTGAGGGCACTCATCAGAATGACAATGAGAAACTGGAAACTCCTCTGTGGAAGGACCAGGGTTGGCCAAAGTGTGAAGAAATGCTTTTCCTGATTGCTAGCTGTTCTCCTCCCCTTTAGCCTGCCCGGTGACTCACCCCTCTGCCCTCTCTCTCCTGCACCCCACCACCCCAATATTGAAAGCCAACCCTGGGAAGTGTCTGACCCAGAGCTGGTTAACTTTTTCTGCACACATCTCCACAGTGTGGAGATGTCAGGCTTTAGAACACACACATTCTGCTGTGACGACCCCACTCTCCCTCTGAAGTGCAAAGTGGCAGAACGGTGCTCTAATAACATGTGATTCGTGGACACAGCAATTTGGATTTCATATCATTTTCCTGGGCCATGAAAGAGTCTTCTTGTTTGACTTTCTACCACCATTTCAGAATGAACTCACAGGCGGTACAAAAGCAGGATGGCCGGCAGAATCTGGCCCTGGCGCAGATCTGACCCAGGCACACACCTTGAGAAAGAAAGGATGACTCGAGTTGGCAGTGTTACCTCTTGCAGAGTGACCTGCATGTAGGGGAGTCCAAAGAATCTGTTGTTTCCATTACTGGTTAGTAAGTATCTTCCCAAGAGCCAGGTATCATGTTAGACACTGGAGTTATGCTGATTGACCAAAAAAAAAAAGGGCCAGGTCCTTCAACTCCTGTAGCTGATGAGTTGACAGGTAATGTCCTTAATCACATTTATGAAGACACATCCAAACAGGAGGAGACGCCAACTAGAAAGGCCAGGAGTTTCCCCAAATGCCAAGCACCATCCCTGAGCCGACAGCGGACAATTCCAAAGGCTGGACTGGTCATCGCACAGCCTAAAGTTCCAGACCTGGATTTCCAGATGCCCTGAAGAGGCCACGTCTGTCCTCTCCCTGCAGCACGTGGGGCCAGCTTTTGCTGTCAGTGCCTGGGGACCATGAGGGCTGCATTTTGTTTAGAAGTTGGAGCAGAGGACAGAGGTGAGGGCCCAAGTCCGAGAAGTAATTGAATGAGATGAGAGCTCCAGCCGTGGAGTTGTGATGGGATTAGCATCTGTTCCCAGGCAGATTTACTCATGATAATTCAGAACTTTCCATTTTCTGGGCAACAAGACTCATTTGCGCAGAGCGTTTGAAAACTCTGTTGTTCTGCCTCCCCAGCCTGTGAAGGGCACAGAACGCAATCTGCACTTGCTTATTTTGTATCTAAGCAACTGTCAGATTCCATATCTACTAATAAGAAAGGGTGTAATTATACCCTGATACTTTAATTAGTAGCAGATGCCTGTGTTTGTGAATAAAAATGTAAGATTTTGCAAGCCCGGAAGCTCAATTATATGCAAGCTTCAAGTGCTCGGTCTTCCGACCTGGGGCTCCGGGGTGGTCAGCCCAGCGGGTGGGGCGGCCAGCGCGCATGCGGGGTTGGCGCCGCAGGTACCGCAGCGCAGGGCGCACAAACGGTCTCTAGATCTCTAGCACCTCAGTTAGGGTGGGTACTACCCTTATTTTTCGTGTCCCCCCGCCCCCCCGGTTCTTTCTGTCCACACACTCTGCTTGGATGATAGGCCCTAAAAGAGAAGGAGAAAAGAAGCTGGGGGCTCAGGCAGACAGTCCCCGCTGGGGGGGCTAGTGTGGACAGCAGCGTCCAGACGGGACATCTGAGCTTCACCGTGGCGGGAAGTGTATGTCCTCAGGTTGGAAAAAAAAAAACAAAAACTAGTTACTAGCTTTCCTTTTCCCCTCTCAGAATTCAAGGCAAGTTCCTACACATAAAATAATAAAGTTTGTTTCCTTGAGTCTGAAAGCGTCTTACATCCAGGCCTTTGGGGAAGGACAAAGGGAGGCAACACGACCTTGGAATGAATACTGCTGCTTACTCACTTCCACCTGGTAAACACCAAGTCCCTTAGGGCTCAAAATCATTGGAATTTCAGGAAATGAAAGGAGGGAAGGAGGGAGGGAGGGGAGGCGCAAATAAGGAGAAAGAAGAGGGAGGAAGGAAGGAGGAGGGAGGGAGAGAAGGAGGTGAGGGAAGGAGGGAGGGAGGAGGGAAAGAAGGAGGAGGGAAAAGGGAGGGAGGGAGGAGCGAGAGAAGGAAGGAGGGAGGGGAGAAAGCGAAAAGAGAGGAAGGAAAAAGAAAGGGCAGGAGGGAGAGCGGAAGTCATCCTTCCAAACCTCCGCTGACCACTCACCAGCAGTCAGTCACCTGGGCCACAGGTGACCCACAAACTGGACAGCCACGCTAACCACTCATTCATTCACTGGTGGAAACTGCTCCGTGCTCCTGCGTGGCCCTGGTCCCGGCCCCGTGCCTGGCGGAGCGGGCATCACCAAGGTTGGCGGTGGTAAACCAAATGGAAGCAGACACGGCCAGCCCCGGTGCCGGCACATGGCGCTGTCCCCTACTGCCCGGAGGCCCGCAGCCTTCCGCAGCGGTCAGCGGCCCAGCGAGCAGAAGTGGTGGTTAGAGAGCGAGAATAACTTGAAAAAGTCCAGACCGTGGACTCATGTACCGAAATCTCTAGGAAGAATGTGTCTGTACCCACCTGACGAGACTCCGGGATGCTTTCAGAGCACGTCCCCACCAAGTGTTCGGGGGCCCGTTACTGTCCCTTGAGTGCATCCGAGGACGTCCGCGAGCTTTGGGGTCCACTGGCCGAATGACGGTCCCGCTGGAGCCGACCACTACTGGAGGCCGGGCGCTCCGAGGTGGCCTCACAGTGAGAGTCGGGACACCTTCCTTTGCTTTCTTAGCAGCCGAGGTCCTCAAGTCCAAAGATGGACTCCAGCCTCTCCAACACAGGGGTCCCGGGGGCCACCCGCGAGGCCCCAGGACACCAGTGGAGGATGAAGAGGACAAACCTTAGGAACCAGCGTGACTCTGCACTTTCTTGCCCCCGTCTGGGTTCAGTCCGCCACCTGCGCGCAGGAGGGAAGCGGGCCTATGATCGGAACACCTCTCCTCCAGCCCGCGGCCCCTTATCCGCTGAGAACGCTGCCAGGGCCACCGGGCAGCACGTGTGGCCGGAGGCACGGACACTGTCCCTCCCCGCCGGCTGGCTCCCAAGGGCCGGCAGGCGCATGCTGCCCCCCTAACCTCGGGGAGCAGAGCACTAGGGTTGGGATCTTCCTCCCCACCCTCAATTCCCTTCAGCTTCGCCCTCCCCAGCTGCTGACTTCCTCCCGATGCGGAGGGGTGTGTTTAACACAGCTCCAGGCGAAAGAGAAAAGTTGCAGTCGCCCAAATCTCTCCTTCCCACCCAGCAAATCCGCCTTCCTGACTTGCTGGTGGAGTCTCCGTGTTTTTAATATCATCCCAGCAATCTCCCTTCAAGACCCAATTGCATTCAGCAAGCCACCACACACACACACACACTCACACACATACATGCATGCACGCACGCACACACACACACACACACACACACGCTCGCCTTTCTCGTTACATCTGAGAGCAGCCTGGCCTGTGTTCTGCCGATACCGTCCATCCATTGCCATCTAGCGTTTGCACACTGGCAGACGTTCCTAACTCTCAAGCAGTTACTGAGAGCCTGTCTGTGAGCTGCCGAGTGCATTCTCTGGAACAAATACTAGAAGTGGGTCTGGCTTTGTCCCACACTCGCTGGAAGATTTGTCTCTGACACGGGGTTCTGAGTGTTCCTGAAAGAAGCCCCCTGAACTCGCCTTCTTGAGCTTTGATTTTCAGAAAGACACCTCAAGAGCAGCGCTTCTCACGTCTGCAGCTGTGTTGTTCCAGTGCCTCGCCGGGCCTGTGGAAGGCAGACCCCCTGCAGCAGGTCTGCGGGGCAGCCTGAGACGCTGCATTCCCGACACGCTTGCAGGCAAGGCCTGTGCCGCTGGCCCATGGGCCGCCCGGAAGAGCACGGAGCTAGAGGGGCCGAGACTCGTCGAGCCTAAAACACTCAGGCACATCGGCCTCCTTCTGAATCTCCGAGCGTGGCCTTGGAAACACGCGGGAACTCGTTTCCTGCTCTGAAATGGAGAGGGGGAGGTTCAGAATAGGATGCTGCCTGTCAGGGTCCCACCAGACAGGCTCTTTTGTGGGCAACTGAGGCCAAAGTTCATGTGGAAAGACCCTGTGGAAAGACTCGTACAATCACCAGCTTTATGTTTTACCTAAGACAGCAAGGAGTCCCGACCACCAGAAAGCCGGAGGCGACTGCAGACATGGAGGAAGGGGAGCTGCTGACGGATGGACCCATAAATTCTTTTTGACACCAGAGGCTTTTAAAACTAACCTGAGAAATCTCTCTTCTGATCTCACGTGGAGCCCCGTGCAGGGATGGCCTGGTCTCTGATGTTTAAAATCACTCCCTTCTCATCAACAGCCCTTCCTCAGGCTAAAGGACAGTGCACACATACGAAGCTCGTAAAAATGGGGCAGACTTCCCTGCCCAGGAGACTCCTCCTGCTTTTGCTTTAGTTCTCCATTTTCTCAAATAAACTTAGAAGACTGCACTCTAACCATCAGCTGCTGGACCCCAGAGGGCCCCCCTCCCCCTCCATCAAAATGAGGGCTCCACCACCACCCGCTGAGAAAACACACATTAAACAGTGACTTGCCCCAGGGCTGGTGGTGATTGGCTCACTGTCGTTATCATTCACTGTTAGAAAAGCCCCAAGTTGCCAGTCTTGCAACCACTGACTGTCCCTTCATTCTGAGAGCCAACAGGTGCTCAGACAGGCAGGCACTCCTGCAGCCAGAGGAGCAGACACTTCCACTAGAAAAGCCGCCCTCTGAACCAGACTAACCTGGAGCAAAATTCCCGTGTTAAGGACTGAAAGTTAAGCACTTTTTTAAAACCAAGTTTATCCCTCGCTCCAACTTCTTTAACTGAGAGCTACAAAGTGCTTTCTGTCTACAAAATCCTTTTGTATGTGAAGCCATAACCAGCCATGAGAAGTAGTCATTGGCTGAAGCTTTAGAAGCTCTAAGTGATGAATACATTTGCATTGTTCTAATGCTTTCCAAGGACTTTTCCATTCTATTCTTTATATTTGAAGGGCAATTGTAGATAAAATGACTTTCCTAATGCAGCAAGCCTTGGGAGCACCATCAGAACGTTGCAATCAACTCCAGATAAGTGGGGAGGCGGGTGGGGCATGGCTTCAGGGTCACAGAGGGGAGCAGGAAGATGAGACCTTCAAAGCGCTGTGGTGGAAGACCTTTTCCCTGGCCCCAATGCAAAAGTTAAGTCTGCCGGGAATTTTCCACGGTACTACAGAGACTGTAGCTATGGCCTGTTATTGTGACCAAGGACAAGCAAACATCACCTCCCTACTCTGCAGCTGTGCATGACTGATCAGAGTTGCCACTAGAAACCACGTGTAGCCAAGGAGATGAATCTTCACCTCAGAGATAAAAGGAGCTCCCCTAGACCCCCGTTGCTCAGCTTTGGGGAACAATACCCCTGGGCCAGCACTGGTACTTGCAATAAAGTGCCATTTGCTCTGCCTTTGAGTGCCCAGCAATCAGTCTTGCCGTCTGGAGGCTCAACCATAACAGTGCCAGTGTGAGAACTTCTAATTGAGGTGAGCTCAGAGCAGGCCGGTCTTACTTTCTTCAAGAAGATGCCCTACTGATGCCTGAGCTTTCCTTCCTCCCTGCCTGCTTTTCTGTTATTGAACTTGAAATGGCGACTCTTAAGAGGTCTTCCATCCCTGCCACCCCTGACAACCTGAGGCATTATATGGGAGGATGCTGTACTCTGACCCTCCAAAAGTGGCCGCACACTGAGACCTGAGTGTCCAGAGACAGAAGCTCCACACAGTTCAGGCCTATGTCAGAGGAGTGACTACCCATCTTCCATTCCTTCCGAGGAGAGGGGAAGAAAAGAGACCAGGAAGGTACACTCTTACCCACGTGCCAGTCCAGAGTGGCTGGCATAGAGAGAGCAGGTAGGTAGAGAGCAGATGAGTTATCAAGACCAGAAGCCAAATTGTCCTCAGCATGTTGGGCCAGAACAGGGATTGTCAGACATGCCAGAAAGACTTCTGCCTCGGTGCCTTTGCACAGGCTGTGTGCACTGCGCTGAAGGCATCCTCCTCACCTGCTCCATCCTCACCCAGAAGTCTCCTACAGAGATGCCTTCCCTGACCGCCCACCAACACCTGATGCCTACCTTTCCTTTATTGCTCACTATTCTTTCCCATCGTTCCTACCATCTGACACATTTGTCTTGTCTACCGTCTTGCTTGAATATCAGCTCCGCCAGGGCACAGAAGATGCGCCCTGAAGCCCTAGAACAGGACCCAGCACAGAGACGGAGCTCAGTGAGTTCGTGTGGGTGAGTGAATGAATGAACCCGGGAACCTGGCTTCATGGTCAAACCCAAGCTTCCGGTCTTAGGAGGTCATGTGGGGCAGCCCTCACTGCCCACCTGACAGCGTGACATGGGCGCTACGAGGAATTCGAGGCGCAAACTGCCTCAGCCAATTTGAGATGCACACAGTTGTATCTGGCAGACAAGCCCTAAATGCCAGGAAAGGTAAGTCACAGCAAAGGACTTAATTCTGGACGCCCCGTCAGGCCTTGGGGGTCTCTTGAAGACGAAAGCCCTGTGGTGTGGGGGTGCTGGCCTTGCGGCTCCACGGAATGCGTGACCGCTGCCACTGGGGGTCCTCTTCCTACAGTGGTAGTTGGAGCACTGGAACGTTCTCTCACTGGCGGAGCATCTACAGCTCCTTCCAGCGACGGTCGACTCGTCCATCAGCCAAGCTGCCAAAACAGAAAGGCAGCGATGCCGAAGTTCAGGGCATTTAGAGCGACATACGAATTCTAAGCTGTCATAAAAGCAAGCGCACCCTCAGCTATGCGAACGCGACCACGTGGCCCTGGAGGAGCCTGACCGTGGGAGCCAGGCCAGCAGGAGCCTCTCAGAGCCAGGATGAATCGGACTCGTGCACCGAGCCCACGTGCAGACGCCTGCGGAGACCGGACTCCCAGGGAGAACGGAGGCTGCGCCAGAGGCCTCCCTGACGCCTAACTCCTCAAGCCATGGAAGCTTCACCCTCGAGTCTAGCCCTCGAGTCTTGCCGACACACCCTGAGTTTCAGCCCCTCTGGGACGGTCACACCAGCTTGGTCTCCTGCATCACAATTGTCCTCAGGAGCCTCAGGGCGACTTGTAGGGTCCACGCGATGCTGGAGCAGGCTGACGGCTCACCCGGGCTGCTGCTACCGCCTCTCACTCGCCAGCAGCTCTCGTCCTCGCCGAGCCCTCAAGCAGCCGCTCCCGGGCGACACTCACCGTGCTGGGGTCCAGATGCCACCGGGCGACGCTCACCGTGCTGGGGTCCAGATGCCAGCAGGGCCCACACTCATAGGGAGGAAGCGGCAGCGTCTACAGAAAGGTACTGCCGCCCAAACAGCCAAGCGGTGAGTCGCCGGAAAATGCGCCCCGTGAGGGCTATGGCAGTGATATCATCGCAGGGAGGAAAAATGAGGGGGAACAAGAAGAAACACGCTTACGCTTACATTATTCTTTAAAAAGCCCAAATGTGAAATGGGGAAGAGGCAGCAAAAAATTGCTCTCAGCCATGAATAGATAGGCGTCTCCCCTCCGAGCGGCCCTTCGACGAGGCCCTCCTGGCAAAGGGCTGCTTTGCTGCCAAGAGAGCATCGTGACGTGACCAGTCCAGCAGACGTGTATTCTACTCCTTCCCCCAGCCCCGGGCCTCGAACGCAGGTCCTTAGACTTGACGTGGCCTGCACTTGGCCAGTGAGCCACAGGGCTGCCTCTGCAGGCATTTTCCAAGCACCTGCTGTGCACCAGGTCCTGTGTCCAAATGCGTCAAGCGACATCACAATGGCAGAGGAGGGGGTCTATCCTCCTGATATCTACGGAGCATCGCAAACAACTGAAACATTCATTTAAAACCCTTATATAGTACGTAAGTCAGTGCAGCACCCATCAAAAATAACAATGTTTAATACGTCAGGTAAGCCGCTAAAAGCAGAGCAGTCTTTGCAAAGAACTCTCAAGTCTGATCGCCTGAGCCATTTCGTCTTAACCCCGCCTGAGAGAGAGCCGCGTCTAAAAAGCATCGCACTCCGCTCCCGCCCTGGAAGAACCTCGTCTCTCTCCTGTGCCGACAGCACCGCGTGGACCCGGGAGAGAATTCCTCTAAGTCTCACCACGGACGAGCTGTGCTCTCTCATCCCGGGCCGGGGAAGATCTGCTCCATCTACTCCCAGAACATATTGAGCCAAGGAGGGTCCCTTCTAGAGAAGAATTAGACCGTAAGGTTAGCATCCCTTCTTGGGAACAGTCTCCATGTCCTACTGATGCTCCTGAGTTTAACTGACTAAATAGGCAGCACGTTCTCAGTCCTCATTTGGAGCAGTGGCATTTTTAATAACTGGAAAGTTCTATTTTGATGAACTGAATAGCTGTAGACAGCTGATGCACCCCATTCACCTAAAGGTTAAGAATACAGGAGCAGGCGGGGTCCTCAGTGACGTGGCTGAAATGCTTGGCTTGGGGAGGAGTGCTAACTGGGTGGTAGCAGCTACTCCCATGGGTGTGTGGGATTCACACCAGGCCCTGTGGAGCTCCTTTGATCTACAATATTTTTTTTAATTCCTTCCCACCCTGCAGGCATCTCAGTGCTTTCTCCTCCACGAAGAAAACGTAAGGTCCTGCCCTCTTTTCACTGAGGAGAAAGCAGAGAACATATTTCTTCTCACTTGGAGATTTATGGAGAAATCCTAGAAGACAAAATGAAACCTGTGATCAATCAAAAAACTCAAACCAAAAAAAGAATCAAGTTGCATGACTAAGGGCCAGAGGGCCCGGCTAGACCCTGGGAGACAGGCCAGGGGACAGAGGGGACTGAGCCACCAGGGTCCCAACGGGGAGCTGCGCCTGCTCAAGTACCCAGCCTGCCTCTTGTCCCGGGTTCGTCTCTTCATGATGCTGTGAATTTTCTTAAACTTGCTCGCATTCATGCTTCATGGTCTGTTTTCCCGGTCTTTTCTCGCCATCTTTCCCTCTGCAGCGATGTCGGTGGTGAGAAGTGGGGAGAGGAGAAATTCCTTATTTTAAACAAGCTGAAGCGTCTTCTCGGTCGTCACAGGATGGCGATGAGCCACCAAGTGCTAGGCCCTGCCTCTGTCATTTTCTTAACTTGGTAGCAAATAAGTTGGGTGATTTAGGATTTTCCTTTTCCCTTTTAAATTGCAAGTAGCTGCAGCTGAAAATGTCACAAATACAAAAATAACATCTCTTTCCACACGCGTGAGGCGCTCGCGGGGAGGCTGTGTGTTCTGTTTCTCCACGTGTGTCCGCTGGCTTCGTCTTCCCCGTCCAGTCCTGCTAGCACAACACGAACTGCCTTCCTGGCCTCCACTTTTGCTTGCTCTGGTCTTCTGTGGGACACTTCTCGCTCAACCTTTCTTTGTCCTCCAAGTTCTCGCCCTGCCCGAGCGGGTGTCCCCAGCTGCCGTCCGTCGCCTGCACAGCCTTCACCCAGGATTCCTCCCTCGTGCCCTCCGATGGCAGGGCTCCTCCTGCCCGCAGATCTGCCCCACCGCCCTGGGTTGATGCCTGGCGTTTGGAGCCAGGGCCCGCGTGACCGAGAGCCTGGAATCCGCTCCAATGCCATCATTTATGCACTAGGTGACAGGAACACATTAATGTCTTGGATTCCGTGGCTTGTCCAGGCGTTGTGAGTGACGATGGCACCAACAGCTCAGGGATGCAGTGGGGACCAATGAGCTGGTCTAGGAGAAAGCAGAGTCTGGAAAACACTAAACAGATGCCATCTCAAGTTTTCTTTCATCAAACTCTTGGCCAAATCTCACTCAGAGCTTTCCTGCAAGGTTTTCCCAAGACCGTCCCACAGAACACTGGCCCAAAGGACAAGGAAGAAGTCTCCAGGTGACAGCTAGAGGACCTGGGTCCTGGCCAATGGTGCTGTGTGGTCTTGAGCAGGTGCCGAGCCTCCCGGGGGCCTCAGCTCAGGACTGGAGGCAATGGCCCAAGTTATGGACAGAACCAAACATTGTTCTAATCATAACTTGCACAGAAATGAAAAGCCATTATTATTTCTTCATTTGGAAAAAGGGGACCAGTGACTGACTTCTATTCAAAAATGTGTCTAATCTCTCCTATAGGAAAATGTGTCTCTTAGATTTCTCCTAAGAAAGACTATTCGTTCATCCATTCAATCAATCAATCCATCCATCCACAGGAATGTCCTGACACCTACAGCTTCCCAAGCCCCTCTGCCAGGTGCTGGGCATCAGAGCCGAGTCACATAGTCCCCGATCCCAAGGCAGTCAAAGTCCAGTGGGAGAGGCAGGCACGACACCAAGCAGACGGGTCGGGATGGGACGGGGCTACAGAAACTCAGGGAAGCTGGGCCCACTTACTTGGTGGCCTGAAGCTGAACCAGTTACCTTCCCTCTGGACTGTAGAGGGCCCCTTGAATGACACACGAGGAGCTGGAAGCAGCCAAGCCTTAAGTTTCATAGGTGAGTCTACCATGTCCTATCACCCAAAATTCTGTAGCCCCCCAAAAGAAAAAAAGAAAAATTTTCTAAATCTCAGGTCTGCATGCTCTAGTCAAACTGAGATGTTACATAAAGATCTCCCTCTCTCTCTCTCTCTCTCTCTCTCTCTCTCTCTCTCTCTCTCTCTCTCTCTCCTCTCTCTCTCTCTCTGTCTCTCTGTCTCTGTCTCTCTCTCTCTCTCTCTGTCTCTCCTCTCTCTCTGTCTCTCTCTCTCTCTGTCTCTCCTCTCTCTGTCTCTCTCTCTGTCTCTCTGTCTCTCCTCTCTCTCTGTCTCTCTGTCTCTCTGTCTCTCTGTCTCTCTGTCTCTCCTCTCTCTCTGTCTCTGTCTCTCTGTCTCTGTCTCTCTCTGTCTCTCTCTCT